>JACGAQ010002284.1:0-43432 GCA_014119065.1 Orius insidiosus | reverse complement strand
CAGACTGCAAATCTCATTGACCCAAATGCAAAACCACGGTCTGGAATCTCGATTAAATTTCCCGGGGAGTCCCTTAAACAGTTCGGATCTGTCTAATTCTCTTTCAGTTCGTGTCGAGATAAACTTTTTGCTCAAAGTCATTTTAACTCCTTTTATGAAAGCCAAAGTATCTATAATATTTTTTTCATCAAAATATTATTTCATGCCCTAGAAAATCTTTTGACTCTATTGGTTTTAATCCTACGTGACCCAAGATAGAGCGAAATAAAATTTTTACTATCTTTTCTTTTTTTATCAGGTGGAAGCATTTTTTTATTTCTTTCTGTTTCGTGTCGATGAATGCTAGTCTTATCTATTAATGATTGCTCATCACGCTATTTTTTAGCCTTTGTCGAATTTTTTTTCGAAAATGGGGTATTTCCTTTTTCAAAGTACTTAGATAAATGTAGGTATAAACAATGCGTGTTTTAGTAAAAGTACCCAACGGCTATTTTTTCTCTCCTCCCCCTAACCGCATTCCCTGCGGGAAAATCCTTTAACGGATTCCCCCAAAGAGATTTTTCAACGATTTCCACCGCTGCGAGAGCATCCCTATCACGTACACGTTTATATGGGATTTTTTGTTCTTTCCTTCAATGTTTAACTAAATAATGAAAATGAGGTCAATGGAATTATTTCATTAAAATTTCATTTGAATCCATGGTTCCAAATAATTAAACTTATCGATTTGCCCAATCCGTAAAAATTTTAAATTTTTTTCCATCGCGTTAAGTCTATATAAATCTTTCGTGAAAAAAAAATTAATTTGAAAAATTGCTTTTCATTCACCAAATATTAAAAAAAGCTTCCCTTTTTTCCTGTCAGTAAACTATTAGAAAAACTATTACTTCGAGAAGAAACTCGAGTAGCGTCTCGGGGAAAAATGACCTCTCTTTATTGAAAACACATTTCATTTCTAAAAGCTAGTTATTTGAAAACGTGACCTATCTCAAAGTTTAGATTATTACTTTTATTTGAACGAACTCCGTTGAATGTATTTTTGTCATTTTTTCTGTATAATTTATAACTCTAATAAAATTAAAACAGGATGTCAACGGTTTTCAGACAAAATTAAAAGAGTTTTTATTAACTAGAATAATTATATTTGACCCAAGCTTTGCTTAAGCTTTTTGTAATATAAAAAAGGAGAATTCTTTAATTCTAGAAAAAAAAATGCGGAAAAAAAGCTTAATTTGAAATTCATATTCGAGATATTATGATGGTAATGAGTTCGAGTTTTGAATATTCGGATTTTTAATATTTACCCGGAAAAAGGGTCCGATACTTTTGGGTATCAATTCTGTTTTTCTCAAAGGTTGTATAAAATATGAATTAAGTTTCGTCTAGAAATCGAGAAAACAATATTGACAATGAGGAAAATGAAAAGGGGAGAAGGAACACCATCTGGTGGAACAACATGCGGTTTCATAGACTTCCCCTCACTCCTAACCATACGAAGATATCGTTTTCGCTCAGCAAGTCCAGAGACATCTTTCCAAACAAAAGAGTGCCCTTGATAAGTAGAAAGTAAGAGAAGAAAATAGCGCTTATATCGTTTGAAAAAATTTCTGGATAAAATGCGCTCGTCCTTGTTCTCCTATAAAGTAAACTTACGTGACTTGTACAGCAAAGAAGGGCTTTTCTTTTCTTGGAAAATGTAACATTCCTTACTAAAGATACACCAAATTTTTGCCTCCAGTAGCTTTTGACAGAAACCCCCCCCCCCCTTTGGGAAGATTGACGGGCTTTCACCATAATTCGGCGAACGTGAAAAATAAACTTTGTAATTAATAGTTTCCTTTATGAAGTCACGCCATCATTCGCTAGGGCAAAATCGGTTGAACTTGACCCACGATCTGAAGAAACTCCTCTTACCCACGACTTCTGTTATTCGGAGTCCTTGATCACTAGCCCACGGAGAGCAATTATTTACGAAGAAAAAAAATTGCACCCAATCACAGATAGCTTTTTTCTATTTTTGTTTTATTTCATTTTTTTTATTACGAAAAAAAAAATTTGCAAAAAAGTAAAGTAATTAACGGTTTTATGCGTGACTTCCTTTACAGAAGTCTGTAGACCGCATATTACAAGGGAGCCGAGAAGCAGAAGTTTACACTGTAGGTATTCCCTTAGAGGACTAGAACTTTAGCAAGAGGACTTAGCTCCCTTTCCCGGCGAAGATGAAATAATTCAAATTTAATAAAACGCTTCTCTCAATGGCTTCAATTGCAAAATCGTCTCGGAAATCGTTCAGTTTTGCAACACCCTTTTACCTTTTATGAATGGGGTCTTTCAACCCCCTTATTCTCCCGGTGCTTTTCGACTATCATTATTCTTTAGAGGGCTTGAATTAATCAAGTTTATTCAGGACCAGTAATGCATGTAAATCCTCAAGTAATTAAGCTTATAACGATCCACCATTATTATTGTTAAATCAATTATTTCAACGCCTTTTTTTTCTTATGGCGGCTATCAGTTTTCGCTGTGCGCTTGTTTTCTAGGTTTTTTATTTTATTTTAATTTTATTTTTTGTTATCAGCTAAAAGATACGAACAACCATACTTACGGATGAAAGAAAAAGGTACTCTTACAAAATTATTTTGGTGCTGGTTTCTCCTTTCACCTTCACTAAACACCACAACTTTCCTATTAACACATTTTAATTTCTTTAGCTTGTGCGAGTTTTTAGTAAACTGGGATTTTTTTGCTATAATTGTTAATCAGAAATTATTCCTGAATTAATTAGGATGAACAAAGTGATTGTATACATATTAACAAAGGGAAACCGCCAATCCTTGACATTAAACATGAAGCCACCTAGTTAGCGTTTCTAATTTTTGTTTTTATAAAGTTCAACAAAGGGTAATAAAGTATGTGTCAAAAACCCGTTAATAAAGATATAAAATGCAACCGCCTTAATGAACGGATCGTAAATAAAATGACCATTCTCCCTCTAGCCAAACATTTGCTCTTGCCATGTATTTCCACGCATGGCGACGTTTTTATTACATTTTAAAATTATTTTCGTCGACTATGGTTGGATTTTGAACTCAAACTAACGTGCTAATTAGTCAATGTTTCCCCTCCATTTGTTTTTTGGACGGTTTATCTTTGAATTTAGTACGCTATAGAAGTTACTATTCGAGATCGGATCCAACTCTCGTACATAAATGAACTAATCAATTAAGCTCAGAGAAGGCTTGCAATTCACTCAACCCATTCACATAATCACTATTTAGTCAGGATAATCTTATTAATTATAGCCGGAACGTTCTATGTGTCGAGTTGATATGATTCGTTAGAGTAATGAACTATTTTAACCTAGTAGTTCTATTTAAATCTAAATTAGGTTTCATTTAGTAGGTTTACTAAATTTTCATTTTTTATTTGCAGGAGGCCAACCGCAGACAAACTACATGGAATTCGAGGAAAACGCGTACACAAATGGTCGGCCCTCGGCGTACGGAGACTACGTCAGCGAACGATTCCCTCCAGCACCCGTTGAAAAGTTTGTTTCGCCTTCCCCAATTTCACCCCGCATGTTCCTTGATGTCCTTGCTAACCGGTATTTTCCTCTTAACATTTTTTTTTTCCTTTAATCCTATATTCCTTTCGATATCTTTATTGACTTTGAGTTAATCGCCCTTTTAAGCCCTAAGCTGCTCTTTGACATTTTAGAAATGTTTTATTCAGGTCAAATTAAAGGCGATAATCTCTTCGTGAAAAGGGATCTCTGAAAAAGTTACATTTTTTCTTCTCATTCATAACTAATACAAAAATAATATCCCTTCTTTGATAAAAGTTTCCTTAACTTTCATCAGAACACGGTTTTTCGAACTCTTTGAAAATAGATAAAAATGGAACAAAAATCAACTTTACAAAATGCTTTTTTATTAAAATTTTGGCACAATTCTTCTTATTTCGTTTTGGCTCATCTCTATAAAATTGGATTTCCACACTTCCGTGTCGAGTTGATTTTAAGCCTTTTTTTTAAGTGCAGAGACGAAAAAAAGTGAATGATTGAAGAAGCTCCGGTTGTATTAAACAGAGAAAAAAACAAGGTCCGTAGCGAACTCGTATCCTCGAGGGGGGACGATGATCCCAAAGGAAGTTACCGGCGGAACACCCCTCTCTCTGCCTTAAATATGTAAAAGCTCAAATTGAAATAGAGAATTCTTTGAATATTTAAGAGATTTTCATCAGGGCGTAAGTGCACGTTTGAGATGAGCTCTATTTCAATTTACCGTGAAAGTAGACTCTTGAGTCCAGAAGAAAATAATTTTGTTAACGTAGTTTTGATGCAACCCTGCGGTTCCCTTTTTATCTAGTGAGCATGATTTGAGACCCTTTCCCATTCAAGAAGTTTTGAATTATTGAACCCAATTTTCCTCAAGAAACCCTCAAATTTTTGATGAGCTAGAAATCCCAGAGGAATCACGCTTCCTTTTATTTTCACCAGACAAAAAATGGACATACAAAACCATCTACGACCTTCCTTTTTTTAAAATCAAATATTGTGAATAATATTGATTGATAAATATTGAATGAGGCTTTCAGAGGGGTCAATTTTGAAAATCACCCCTTCGGCTATTAAGGTAGGCCGACGCGTAAAGTTCGAAGTTTTAGGAGCGGTAATAACTCAGACAAGAGTGTTCGGGAGAAGAGGCGGCTAGGGGGTTTTCAATAATTCACAGCTTTTGGGGGTACCAGGGGATGCCCCTCTTTCTCCAACTCTTCCGTGGTATTAATTTCGAACCCCCTTCAAAATAGGTATCGGATTAATGGCTTCCTATATTTCAATTTTTTCACGTCCTCACGAAAATCATTTATGGTAAAATAACAGGTGTTATTTGCATTCATCGACCTTTTGATCCTGGTAGATAAGGCAAAAAGATAGTCGGGTTTATACTTGGCCCTATGGGCGTTACTCACGTCACCTCCCTGTTGCTTCAGAAATAAATTCAACTTCATACCGTATTATAATTTTAAATGCCCATTTCCCCTAATTCCTTCCTTGAAACTCTTATGAATAAAAATTTAGGTTAAAAGCATACTAATTCCTTTTTTAGCCTCCTTTATTGAAAACTGTTAGTGAATAGGAAGAAATTAAGTAGCTCTTTCAATAGACGTAAATCTGTCCTTTCCAACTCTCCCATTTTCCTTCAAAAAGCTTTCTGCACGTATTTTTCATTAACATGAGTGCTTTCTTTGTTGAAAGATTTTTTTTTGTTGAGTACTTCTTCACGAGGATTGTTTTAGTAGGTACATGGTGAAAAGTGTGCCTGGACGTGAAGGACTTGTGGCACCGCCTCCTCCTCCGCCGCCCCCGAGAGGTGGGACGTTTCCTGATATGGCACAAACGAACGGCGTTCAAGGCGGTGCTGGATGCGTTCTTATGGCATACGGACTTGATCCCAACAAGGCAAATCCTGATAAACTGTTTAACCTTTTTTGCCTTTACGGAAATGTGATCAGAGTAAGTTTTCAAACTTCTAAAAAAGTATCAGACTAATATTTTTTTTAGATTAAATTCTTGAAGACAAAAGAAGGTTGTGCTATGGTACAAATGGGTGACAGTATTTCAGTCGAAAGAAGTATCAACCACCTAAAAAATATGCCGCTTTTCGGTGGTACTCTTCAATTAGGGTATTTTATTTTTATTCAAATCTTAAAAAATTACTTATATAATTTTTAGGTATTCGAAACAGACATTTTTGAGCCAGGCTGCTCAACCGTATACGCTTCCGGACAATAGCGTTTCGTTTAAAGACTTCGCGGCCAGTAAGAACAACAGGTTCATCAATCCCGGGATGGCCAGCAAAAATCGAATCCAAGGCCCAGCGAAAATTCTCCACTTTTTCAACACCCCTCCGGACATAACCGAAGAGCAGTTGTTCGCTGTTATTGAAGAGAAAGAAGTAAATAAACCGTCACAGATAAAACTGTTCCCGAAAAAAGGTACTTTTATATTCTTTTCTTTTTACTAATTTTAAATAAATTAACAGATAGAAGTTCGTCCGGTTTGATGGAATTCGACAACTTGGAAGACGCCGTGAACTGTCTTGTTAACTGCAATCATGTTCCAATTAAAAACCCAGGTATTAACCGCTCTCCTTCTTCTATCTTCGATCTAACCTCCCTTTAATTTTTCAGACAGCAAATTCCCATACGTGATGAAGTTATGCTTCTCTTCGTCACGTACGATAAGGTCACCGAATGGCCCTTTAAAAGAAGATACGCAGCAGTAGGAGTCGCGTTTAAACTCCTCCTGCTTAAGTTCTTTTAATGTCAATTAAAAACCTATCATATAAGATTGGATTGATAAAATTCAACAAAAATTGAGTACCAAAAAAATCCTCTAAAATATTGATTAATAAAAAAAAAAGTTTAAATTGTATACTTTAAATACAAAATTTATATATATAAAAAGTCATTATTTCTTTGTTATATATTTTTTAAATCATGTCATTTTGCTTTATGCAACCAAAAGCAATACACCAAGTTTTTTTTCTTTTTTTTACATTTTCATTTTCATCAACAAAATTGTTAAATTAACAAACCTGAGTTTTTGGAAAACATTTTTATTTTTAAAAGACACAGAAAACATTCGTAGTTAATAGGTGAATGTAATTTATAGCATTGTTAAATCAATTTAGGTTTGTTCGTAGTTTTTTCTTTCTATTTTTGTTTTATTTAATTTTTTTATGAATCATTTTGTTTTGTATTGACCTGAACAAATTTTACGGTAGTCCGAGCCAATTACATGAATCGCTTAGCACACTTTTTTGTGATGATGCTTTTTTCAACTTTTTTTTTGTTTTTTATTTTCGTTCTGCTTTAAAAGTTTAGACGTCTGTGTCATGTTTGTCATTTTTATTTCTTATTGGCCAATAGTTTAGAACCTTGAAATTTTTTATTTTTTAAAAGAAAATATCGATGTATTATTTTAGGCTTAGGTAGTTAATAATTAGACCATTTAAGATGCCAAAATAGTATAGAGAAAAGTTTTATTTTTAATTTGTATTGTAAGTAGTTGTTTAAAACGCCGTTTGTGGTTCAGATCCTGCATATTTTTTGGTTAACAGAAACACTTTTTTTTTGTACACTTACATGTAAAACACAAAAATAAAAAAACCTAAACTCAAAATACAAATATTTCACCCAAAATTTCATCTCGAGCCATTGTGTATGAAGATGAGTTAGTGAGGTTTTCTTTTTTTGAGCGCAAAATTGCTTAAACAAAAGGATTTCTCATTTTTCTCATTTTTTTATACACAAACCACATTGCACATCGAAACGCAGGTATGTCGACAACATAATTCCACAACACATTCCTTATTTTTCTTCTTTTTTTTTAATCCAATCTAGGGGAACACAAATCAAAGGACTCCAAAAATTAAAAAAAAACAATCGGGACCAAACATTGTTTTTGTTTTTTTCAACTAAAAATATTTTATTAACAAAAGACAGATTTTTTTAAATTCTATTTAATGTACAGAATGTCTTCTATTTTTTAAATGAAAGCCTGTACCAATGTTTTTTAAAAATTACCCATTGTTTAGTTTTATACTAAATGATTTTTGTTTATTTTATTTTTAGGGACCACAATTCCTAAAACTATAGGCCAAAAGTTTTAAGTTAATAATTTTGTTTTCTGAACTACTGCAATTTTAATAGCTTATTTTTATAGTACAAAATTATTTTATAGTCTTCCATCTTTGTATTTAAATTTTCACTTTGTGGCTTTTTAATCTTTAGTTTTTATAAAAAAAATATTAAAAGCATTTCCAAATGGCTTAGAAACCTTTTATTCGATGGCATCGTTGGCCGATGTAGGTCTATATTTTTTTATTCGTCCAAAAAACGTCCATAGGTACAACGAACCTGGCCTAAAGATACTAAACATTGGGTAAACGAATTGAGGAGTCAACTTATTTTATTTCAAAACCGATATTAAAGTCGTTATTCAAAGAACGTGTGCTAAATCCGTTTTAATTGGTCTCTGCTAAGGATTCATCTAGGGTTGGGGATCTTTTTTTTGTACAGCCATTGTAAAATTTTGTATATAATTTTGTTTCAGTATTGTTTTCGCCCTATTTTTTTTAATACTTTCCTCCCCGGAAAGTAGCAAATAATTGTAAATGTGTACAGTAGTTGATTCTAGATGCACTTCCTGTTTATTAGTGCTACTAAGTGTTTCGTAAAAAGTCAATTACTTGTTAGAAAAGTTATTTATTGTAAAGTTAAAAACTTCCTTTGAAACTTGAGGAAGCCCAAAAATAAAGAATCTGTCGCTTCTCACAGGAAACTCTTTTAGGTATTCCATTAGGAATATTTTATTGTTGATATTGTTTCTACCTGTGGGTTCATAGTATTTAATTTTTGTTTGTTTCCTTTTTAAAAATTAATTTTATTTGGAAATGTGAGAGAAAGTTTTAAAGAATATCAGAATTGTTTATATCATGATTTGGACATTAATAAATAAAAAATTAAATCGAAATCGTCACATGTATAATCCCTCGTCTTTAATCAGGAAGTGAAATTGAGAAAAATTTCAGAAACAAAATACATTTAATATCATGAAAATAAAAAATTACATAGGCATGGGTGTTTTACGAATATATTCTTTTTGAGAAGGCACTTTCACAGTAACAAAGCCTGAAGGAAATAATTTGTTTGCATCACTGTTTGAGAGCGTCGGAAGTACCATGCACTCGTCCCCTTGCTGAAAAAAAATTGCGTGAGTAATAGCAAAAATTCTCAAGTTAAAAATTCAGTGGTAAAAGTATGATGGACCCCTAACCTCTCCTATCCTTCAAAGCCCAAGCAGGTGAAGAACTTAAAGGGACTCTGGAGGAAGGAAGCAAAAAGACTCTTTCAATGATAGATCTTGGGTAATTTCCATCAAATTACTTGCTTTTCCTCAAGCAGAATGAACTAATTTTGTGCTTTTAAGAACAAGAACTTCGATATGACAAAAAATTATATGTATTACCTTCCAGTCTGCTGGAGTAGCAACGGACTTGGAATCAGTCAACTGCAGGGAGTCAATCACTCGAATGATTTCCCTAAAATTATTGTTAGCAAATAAAAATGCTAATAAATGAACAGTACGTGAAATTTCTTCCAGTAGTAGCAGGATAAAGAATAGAAAGTCGAACTTTTTTCTTAGGATCAACGACAAAAACGGCTCTACAAGTAACAGGTAGTCCTTCTGAGCTCTTTTCATTTGGATCGATCATTCCCAGTTGAACGGCGAGCGAACGTGATTCATCAGCAACAATCGGATATGGGAATTTCTCAACTCCACCTATACCTGAGTAGCTCATTATATCCTAAAAATTGTCATTTCAAAAATTTATTTTATGATCAGTTAGTACCTCAGTCCATTTCAAAACGACGTCGACAGGGTCGCAAGAACATCCCATCACTTTGACATTTCGCTTTTGAAACTCTGGTAAAAGTTGAGCGACTCTTCCCAGCTCAGTGGTGCATACTGGCGTAAAGGCATTCGGGTGTGAGAAAAATATTCCCCACCTGTTGATTCGGTTTTATTCATCGTTTTAAATCAGGAGCAACTTACGAATCACCAAGCCAGTCATGATATTTGATCGCTCCGTGTGTAGTTTCTGCTTCGAAATTTGGGAAAATCTCACCAAGATTCACCATCGTGGATGTTTTAAGGTCGATGTTTGGTTGAAATGAGAAGCTCTACTATTTTATTCAGTACTGTCACGTCAATGACAAATTGCAATTAATAAGTTTATAGCCGTGAGAAAACAATCTGATGAAGCGGCCAGCCGGAAAATAGCAGTTTGTATGGTTACACAACAGGCATCCCAAATAACAGGTTATGGCCTGACTTTTTCCCGGGCAAAATACGATTTTTAGGCTCTAAACTTAGACGAATTCAGGCTTCAGAAACATTTGCTTACTGTTCAGAAACTAGGTGTATACTTACCTTTTTACAAAGTTCACAATTACGACTTTTTTCACGGATTACTTGGGTATATGCCAAATGGCCAATGACTTTCCTCGTCCTTTATTGTTGCTGCTTACCGACCAATGACTTTCCTCGGTTTTCTTATTCTTGCTGCTTACCGGTCAATGACTTTCCTTAGTTCTTTTATTCTTCATAGTACATATTTTAAGAACATGTAACACATTTTTGGTTAAAAAAACACTTCAAGCAATTTTTTTATTTTTCCGTTTCACATGCTTTACATTTTGTAGTCGGTGGTCGTTCTCACGTAATTTTGCCCAGACGGCATCGAAACTCTGTCGACGCCATTGGGGAAAAGCTTCGGAAGGTCTTCATCTTTGACAGACGGAAGAATCATCACTTTTTCTCCCGGCTGAAAAGAATCACAAGTCAAACAATTTAATCGATCTTTTCAACTTACAACCCAGTTTGCTGGAGTCGCAATCACTTTCAACCTGTCTGTCAATTGAAGGGAGTCAATTACGCGGAGTATTTCACTGAAAAAATTTTATTAATGGCATAAAAAAATGGTGGGACGTACTCAACGTTGCGCCCAGTGGAAGTCGGGTAGATCATTGCAAGACGTAATTTTTTGTCCGGATCAATGATGTACATCGCCCTGACAGTCATCGCGGTGTCTTCATTCAACCTGTCCTTTTCATCAAGCATGTCAAGTTGAACAGCAAGTTCGCGATTTTCGTCCGAAATAATCGGATACGGGAAGTCACCGGGGATGTCCTTGCAGTAAGACTTGATGTCCTGGAATATCTTATTGATAAATCCGATTTTTTAAAAATATCCTTAGCATACATTAACCCAGCTACAGTGGTCTTGAAGTTTGTCACAGGAAAGAGCAAGAAGTTTGACATTTCTTTTTTTAAACTCGTGCTGATGGACGGCGATCCTGCCCAGCTCGGTGGTACAAACTGGGGTGAAGTCAGCCGGATGAGAAAACAACATACACCATCTTTTAACAATATTTCATTTCAAAAGACTTTTTAAAAACATACATTATGCTAATATAAACAAAAATATGAAAGAACACGGGGGAAAAGGGACTAATTAAAAGAACAAAACTTTTTTTTCGGTCCGACGCTCTCCTGATTAAAGTTAACAAAATATGTATGAAATAAGCAACGAAACTTCATCACCAAAGTTGTAAATAATTTCACAATTGGCTGGAGGGCGAAAATTTATTGTTAAAACAACTATTAATTAAAATTACTACTATTTCTACATGTAATTTTAGGTTTCGCAATTATACATTAGCTGACGGTAAAATATGTTTCTCCTTCAGAAAATAGAAAACTAAAAATAGAAACGAAAAAATTCCAAAACTTTGAGTGAAGATTTTTTTTCTCTTCTGTTTGATACTTAAAAATTTTAACTTTTATTTTGGCAATCAAAATGAATAAGCAGTAAATAAAAATAGATTTAGATATCGAAAAATTTAAAACACTCACAATTAATCACTGATAACTTAAGATTCGATAAAAATATTATTTATTGTCCTTGGGGCATAATTTTATTTTGATAAAAGAGGCATTTGATTTTTTTTTCTTTTTGTTGGGCATTTCCATAAATATGTCTTTTTTTTTCTTTTCTTTATTGTATACAATTTTTGTTTTTTTAAGAAAATTAAAAAAGAAGAGCTTTTAGAGGTATCCACCTTCATTTTTTTTAAATGTTAGTGCCGCAAAATTATATTTATCTCTCTCCTGATGTCTGCGAGGAAGGTGGAGGAAGCTACGTACCAAGAGAAATGAAAAATTCGTCTTGCTTTTAGAGAAATTTCAAATGAAAAGAAAAAGGTCAACCTAATTAAAATGATATTTAAAAAATAAGAATTCTTAGATTACGCAGATAGGCTAGCAGAGTGTTCCATATCAATATTGAAATTGAATCTGCGGTTACGTAGTACATAGTTGCTGTTGATGTGGGACTAAAGACAAAAGAGCCACCCTACGCTTGATAAATTAACCATCGGAATTCGGAGTTACGAAACCATGGATTCCGACACGTGCATAAATTAATGGGAAAAAAATTATACACCGCGGACGCGACGCGACGTTTCTATAATAGAAAAATAAAAGGAAGGGTATGACCAGAATATGTGATTGAAGCCGCCGCGGGAAACCTAATCAGATCGGACGGTTTATTTCAAAGCAGAGGAAGTACAGAAAGTTTCTTAATTCGTTTATGATTCTGCCTTAGATTTTTCGCAACTCAGAAATTTTTTACGAAAATCGTTAGCTCTGAGCTTCGGGCAAGTCGATTTGTGACAAAACTAATTCTGAAAGCCGACAAAATATCTTCAAATTGAGCAAAAAGGAAAACCAAAAACTTCTTTGAAGAACGTTTTAAAGAAAGAATATAAAGAACTTAAAAGATTTTCCGTCTTTTGATTTTTCGCGTCCATTCATTTTTGAGCGAAAGAATGGAAATTAAAAATTTTTCTAGATAAACATTTTGGAATTAAGGAATGACTCATACTGCTTTTTAAATTGGTTAACGAGTGTCCTACCCGCACATCCACGCCTAGACATCCATCCTACGAAGAACAACATTAAAAAAATAAACTATAATAGCGACGAACACCTAAAAATTAAACAGAAAAAATAAACTATGGGGCATCGTTTGAATTTAATGAAACTTCTGCTAGAAGGAATAATATTCAATTATTAAAATATAATATGCAGGGAGGATAATACGAAATTTTATAGAACTAATTAAGTTGTCTGAGTGAAATAGTAGAGTGTAAATTATAAGGTAAAAAAAAAATTTATGATATACATACGAGTCTCCGAGCCAATCGTACAAGTTTATCGGCCCGTAGGTCGAGTTGGCGGAAAAATTCGGGATGGTAGCTCCTAATCTCATCTTTTTTGTGAAGGGGACCCTTGTTTTACGATAACTGGCTCGTAAATGAAGAATTTACTCGACAGTCAACGAAGCCCAAGGAGAACGAGACGGGGATGGTTGACGCCTTCCCACCACAATTCACTATCACGTGACCCGGCCTGCACTTGCACTCTCAAGACCTAAGTTCTTTATTGTATAAATTACACTGGAGTTTTGCTTCTCTATAAATGAGGGAATAATAAAGAATTCGTCAGATTCTAACATTTTTACAACTCTTCGTGTGGGCTTGGAGGAGGTTGTCTTCAGAGAAGTTTTGCACTGGGATAGTCTCTTCTTCTGCGCACCCCAGTTTCTAAATTCGGTTTTTTTCTTTCGAATTTAGACGTGTGGCTAAATTTTATGGGACCAATGGTTTTTTAAGGCACAAAAGTTGTTCAAACCACAATTTTGACTATAAACGTTCTAGATCTTCGAGATTCCTGCGAAAACGCCCAGCCCCTCCTTTAACAATAGTGTGGGAAGCATTGAGTTTTGAAGTCTAAAGAATCCCAGCTATACAGAAACTCGCGACGTTCCAGTAAAAATTGATTTCTCTGTCAATTAAACCGAGGAAAAGTGAAAAACCACCAAAAAATCAGCAGAAATAGGGTTTTCTTGTGAGAAAACCGTGGGAAAACTAAGAAAAATCCTTTAAAGATGATGTTTCTTTATCACGACATCCAGGAAAACTACCAAAAATATTTTTAAACATGGTTTTTCGGAGAAAATGCCAAGATTTCTCTAAAAATACTTAAATTTGGGAACTGTGTCGTTATTTGAAGACGTGGCTTTGATTGGCGGTCCACATTTTGGGAACACCTGGACATTAAAAAATTTTTTTGCGCAGTTAAGTTTCACAGGAAGATAATAGAATTGAAGAAAAGTTATAGAAAATTCGGTACCTATCTATTAAAACTCTGATACCAAAATCTAAATTTTTCTTTGACGGGCGGAACGCTACCACTTCATAAGCTATCGCCATTGCTACAATTTTTTTCCTAACGACGAAAAAATCTTTTCTTCAGTTTTTCCTTAGTTCTGGCCGAAGAGAAAAAGCTCAAGGTTGTGGAAGGAAAAAAAGGGAAATTTTTTTGAAACTGCACCGCCTGAACGTCAAATCATATGATTCGGTAGCCATTTCTTGGTTGTGTTGTCAGTAATCGAAATAAAAAAAAGTGCATTAAAGTTTAACAAAAAACTCCTCCCCAAAAATCATCTCTTTTTTTAATTACTTAAATGCTTGTGATTTGACGACAATCGTAAACTTTTTTTTTTAGTTTCGTTCCTTTGATTTTCCTCGGCCCGTACACAAAGTGATACTATTTCGGTAGAATAATCACTTTTGTTCTCTACAAATCATTTTTTTATCTTTGAATTTTCTTATTTTGAATTCAGGTAATTGAGTTCCTTCAATATTATTCCTTACAATCGAAACTTTAATGTAACATAAGCCGACAATTTGATAACGAAAGTCACGTATTACATTTTTAAAAATAAGTCGTAATAGAGTTTTTACAGTTATTGCCGGAAAATGAGTAGTTCTAAGGTATTACTCATTGTTTAGGTGAGTAATACCTGCTAAAATAAACCTCCATCCCTTAAGAAATAACCTTAGTTTAAGGAAAAATTTTTAAATTTGTCTGTCTAAAGGTGGAGATAAGCGTCTGTCCACTGACTTCTCTTATCTGAATTCCCTTTTCCTTACCATTGCCCAAGGTCTACTATAAATGATATTGGACAATCATTTTTTTTCTTCTACAAAAAATTTACGCAATATTAAATTAATAGGCAAAATGTCGACTGGGCCGTACAGTTATTCATACATCTTCAAGTACATAATTATTGGTGACATGGGAGTCGGAAAATCTTGTCTTCTCCATCAGTTTACTGAGCAAAAGTGTAAGTTTTCATTTTTCTTAAAATAAAGTCGTTTTCTAATTTTTTTACAGTCATGGCCGATTGCCCTCACACAATTGGTGTTGAATTTGGCACAAGGATTATCGAAGTTTCCGGTCAAAAGATAAAACTTCAAATTTGGGATACTGCTGGTCAAGAAAGATTCAGAGCTGTCACTCGGTAATCTTTTTAAGTTCTGCCAGTTGAAGTTATAACAAATTTTTAAGGTCTTACTACCGTGGTGCAGCCGGAGCTTTAATGGTTTATGACATAACAAGACGATCGACTTACAACCATCTTAACAGTTGGTTGTCCGACACTAGACATCTCACAAACCCCAGTACTGTAAGTAATCATTTAATTATTTTAATTTATATTATTTTATAAATTTTAGGTGATATTTTTGATTGGAAATAAATGTGATTTGGATGGCCAAAGAGATGTGACGTTTGAAGAAGCCAAAAAGTTCGCTGAGGAAAATGGTCTCATGTTTGTTGAAGCCAGTGCAAAAACGTAATATTCAAGTTTTATTATTTATTTGAAATATCTGAAGTCTTCTTCAAAAGAGACAAATGGTTTCAGGTATTCTAAAACCTAAATCATTAAAAATTTACCCTAAAAGCGCATCATTTTTCATATTGCACAGAAGAGGCCTCTTTTTTTTGCAATCCCTTCTTATAACTTCCTCAAAGAGAAGTTATAGTGTCTTAGGTGCCAATTTTCACCAAATACTCCTTATATACAGGGTGTCCGGAAACACATGGCAAGCGTCTGGGAGAGCGTTAAAAAGTGGTTTTACGAAAAAAAGTTAAATGTAAACCCCCCTTAATTTAAATCAAAGAATTTGATGGTGTAGTTTAAAATCCGCCTGGATATACAGGGTGTCCCAGACACAACCTAACTTCGTTATTTCAAATGAGAACCCCTATTTTTTATTTCAGATTCGTAATCTACGCAAAATTTCAAGTAGATTTGAGTACTCATATGACAATTTTGGACAACTTTTAAAAAATGTCAAATTTTAGCGTTTTTTGCTCTAAAATCCGTTAAAATTGACCTAGGAGACTCGTTTTTTTTTAATTCCACTTATTTTTTCCCGAAGAATCCAACTGTCTCAAATTTGAGCATCTTCGCATTCTGCATCACGAGATTTCGACGCTAATGGCCTTTTTTCAAGTTTAACTCCAAATTCCATACTTCAAAAATGGAAATTAGCGATTTGTTGACGGAATTTTAATTTTTGATGCATAAACACAAAAGACGCTGTAGCTCTTTCAAAATTTGTGGTCCGAAAGAAAAATTCCTTTCAACAAGTGCTAATTTTCATTTCTGAACTAAAAATTTGGGTTCTAACTTGAAAAAAGGCCATTAGCGACGAAATCTCGTGATGCAGAATGCGAAGATGCTCAAATTTGAGACAGTTGGATTCTTCGGGAAAAAATAAGTGGAATTAAAAAAAAACGAGTCTCCTAGGTCAATTTTAACGGATTTTAGAGCAAAAAACGCTAAAATTTGACATTTTTTAAAAGTTATCCAAAATCGTCATATGAGTACTCAAATCTACTTGAAATTTTGCATAGATGACGAATCTGAAATAAAAAATAGGGGTTCTCATTTGAAATAACGAAGTTAGGTTGTGTCTGGGACACCCTGTATATCCAGGCGGATTTTAAACTACACCTTCAAATTCTTTGATTTAAATTAAGGGGGTTTACATTTAACTTTTTTTCGTAAAACCACTTTTTAACGCTCTCCCAGACGCTTGCCATGTGTTTCCGGACACCCTGTATATAATAGAATAGTAGAGAGAAATTTCTCATTCTGGGTAAAGACCTTCATTTTTTCTACCTCGTACTGAAAGAAAAATGGGCTCAAAAATTATTGCACTACTTTGAGGAAGTTCCCTTCAGATTACCACTTTGTTCTCCTCCAGATAAAGATTCTTATTTATATTTCTTTTTATAGTGGTGAAAGTGTGGAAGAAGCTTTCCTTGAAACGGCGAAGAAAATTTTCCAGAACATTCAAGATGGAAGGTAATCTAACCTCATATTATACGAGTTTTTATTTATTTATTGAATTTAAGGCTCGATCTTAACGCTGCTGAATCTGGAGTTCAACATAAACCGTCTCAATCGGGACGCACAACTCTCTCAAATGATCAACCCAACAAAGATGCTTGCTCCTGTTAGGTAATTCAGCTATAAAACATGAAATCAGCATAATTTTGTACCTTAAATTTTTGTATTTTCCAGATCCTGGAGTCCCGGTAATCACCAATTATTCCTTTATAACTAAAAATTACCCATCTTTTTCACTCATTTGTACATAAATCACACTTGGTGGAAGCACTTCTTTCCTCTTCCCAATATTTATCTCCCTACCAATTGATCTGACAACTGAATTCTTCTTTTTGTATACCTATTTTATTTTATGAAAAAAAAATTTGAACGTTTTAAAAAGACATTGTATATCAAAACAATACAGAATCTTGTATAAAATAAGATGTCAAATTTTATATATACATTGAACCTACTACATTAGTTTATTATGTGTAATTATTTCATTATATTATTAACTATCAATGTATAGAATGCGCTTGATTTATTTTTCTTATGTAAACAAAAATTGTATAAAAAGGTCAATGGTTGCTTTTTTAAAAAATAATGCTGCCCGGACAGTTAAAAAATTAATAATTGTGCAATTTAGTATTATTTCATGCCATTCCAGTATGTTTAGCTTAGAAAAAAAATGTATGCATTCAAATTTCTTTACGTTAAATTTTCAGTTTTAATTAATCGTTAAATAGGGTCAATAAACTTTACGCCCACCATTTGAGTTTTTTTTTGTTTTATTTACATAAAAGTTGTTTTCCTTTAAAATTATAAAAAAAAAATTTAAACAGTCCATTGGCAGAATCCAATATTTTGGTGCGTTTCCAATGTAACGACTGGTAGGCCGCAGAGTTGTCTCCTGAAATTGAGTTAGTACTTCCAAAGAAGAAATTATTTAGTTATACCTGATTGATAAATCCGCTCGCGCAGAAAGAGCTTGTTTATGCTGCATATTCGATGATATGAGTTTGTCTTTCATGGATTTACTTTCTCTTAAAGGACGACAAAGTGCAGCGATATCTCCTTGTGTCTCATCTAGAAAATTAAGTTATTAAAATTTATGTGATTTAAAATATATTTACTTGGAAAAGCTTGAGGGTATTTTTCTTTGAGAGTTGAATACATGGTAGGGCTTGCCATGGTTTTGGAGATGCCGATGCGCGCTAACATGTTGCCTGTTTCCCAGTAAGAACGAGCTGAACTTTCATTGGCAGGTTTCCTCTGTTTACAGGTGGCCATTAAGCTTGCCCAATCAACTCCTAAAGCATCACCGACGCTTCCGCCTTTGTTTGTTTTCGACTCTTCCTCCAGCTCCTCATCTGAGATTTCCTCAAAGTCAAGCCCAACCATCCCTTCATCTTCAGCCAATCGCGATTCTATCCCCCTGAAATAAATACTAAATAATAATTGCTAAAAAAGTCAAATTACCTATGTTCTGGAGAAACTGGTTGCTGGTGTGACTGCGAACTTTCGTCTAAATGGTCAACCTGTTCATTCTCTCCTTCCAAACGGCTTTCATCACCTTCCATAAACTCGACCTTAAAAAAAAAAACCAATGATAAACGTATAAAATTATACAGGGTGACCCAACGAAGTTGGAGTCGCTCTGGGACACCCTGTTCAACAAAATCAAAATTCGTTGACTGCAATCAATTTTAAAATATCGTATCGGATAAATATCGGATGAACCGATATATCGGAAAGAAAATATCGGATGAACCGATATATCGGAAAGAAAATATCGGATGAAACGATATATCGGAAGGAAAATATCGATATATCGGAAGTATTGCAACAACCCTACCCGCAGTTCCCGCTGGGCAACTAAAGTCGCCTGCGGTCTCCAAGCGCAGGGTGGTCCATCTAGTTTGGACAAAATACACACCAAAAAAAGTGCTCCAATTGAAAAAATGACTTAAGTAAAAGATGCTTAAAATTGAGCGTAGAATCGATTAAAAGCATAGGGTTCCTATTTTAAAATAACGAAGTTAGCACCTCACTGTGCCACCAACACCAAAATCTAGCAAATGGAGTTAATTCCTCCTCTAAAAATAAGGGGAGTTTACATTAAACTTTTTTTTTCTAGGACTAAATGCTTTGCTGTAAAGTTGCTCGAGCAATCTAGCTGGGACATATAAAACTTACGTCTTCCCTATTGAGAATATCATCAGCATCGTCGCTTATATCGCTCAACTCTTCCTGAAGTGAGGATGTATCTTCAATCCTAGGTTTCTTAATAGTTTCTTCGATTTCATCGCCAGACCCTCTGCTCATTCTTTTACTTGGTAGGCCTTCTATAATTTATTAAAGTTAAAAATGATCTTCTATGCTACTTTACCTGAGTCCTTTTCTTTTTCATCAACAGATGCTCTATCTTTTTCATTTTCAAGATGGTTCCTTCTAAAAAGATGCGATTATACAAAACCAATAGAATTTCAAAAAAGAACCTTGATTCCCAATCTCTTCTGGGAGTTTCTTGGAAGTCTCGTTCCCAATCTCCTCTGGAAGTTGATTTATCTCTTTCTTCAAATCTGCTGGATGAGCCTTCGTTGTTCCAGCCGCCACTCGGACGATTTCTTTCGCGTCTTCTATCATCTGAATAGTTTCTCATTCTGTCCTCCCTGGGGCTCATGTCGTACCTTCCTCTTTTCTCAGCACGATAACCAGGACTGCATATTCTCTCTTCTCGCGGGCTCAAGCCTTCTCTTATTGCATCATATCTGCGCTTCTCCCCACCTTCAAATCAAAATAATAAATTTGCTTTAAAAAATAAAGCGAAATACTTCTATATGGACTGGTTAGTCTTTCATCATGAGGACTCAATCCTTCTCGCATATCATATCTCCTTTTGTCACCTGAAAAAAGGTTTTTATGGATAAGAAACTCTAAAATAAAACTTACATCTGTAAGGGCTAGCGTAAGGTTTTTCATCGATGATCTTTCTGGATCTTTCATAACTATCACGCCCTCGGTCACGTTCACGGCTTCTTTCTACGCTTTTTCTTTCCATGACACGTTCCAAAGCTCGATCTCTTCTTTCTCGCTCAACTGATATTTTTCTGTCATACATTCTATCATGGCGTTTATCATCAGGCCTGCGTCTTTCTCGAGAATTCCGTCTTTCTTTGCGATCTCGGTCTCTTTTTGCTGCAGCTTCTTTTCTTTCTCGCTCTCTTTCTTCACGAAGTCGATCTTTCTCTTTGGCTGCTGCTTCACGCTCACGCTGTCTCTCTCTGCATCTTTCTAGAGCCTCCGAACGCTCCTTTTCTCTGGCAGCTTCACGTAATTCTCTGGCCTTTTCACGACTACGATCGTCATGAACATCCCCTGCAATGAAATAGATAATGAAACAAACATAAGAGTGTTTACAAGCTATTTTTCTAGATCCACCACCGTAGGAACAAGCCTGGAAGGCAATCTCCTACTTTAGCCCAATTACATACGCTTATCTCGATAATCAGACTTTCGACGTTTAAAATCTTCTTTACTTTTCCTATCATCTTCTTTTTTTCTGTCCGAACTTCTGTTCCTAGGCTGCCTCGAAGATGATGAAGATGAAGAAATTTTAGAATCGGGTGTCCTCGGCCTTCTGCTGACAGGACGAGGGCTTGAACCACGTCTTCTGTTTCTGGATGTACTCCGATGTTTCTTTCTCTCACTCGACCCAGTTCGTCCTCGTCTTTCAGGCGACTCCTTCCGCCTTGAATCTAAATCAGAATAAAAACTTGGAAAAAAAATTTTTAAAAAGGGATTTACTCGTCATAGATGAACGATTTTTCGATGGTGAGGTTGGAGGAGGAGCAAGTTTTCTAGGCGGTGTCGATGATGTTGACTTCTTACGTTTTCTCGTCGGAGAAGGAAGTTTTTTACTACCTGAACTACTTGATTTTCTAGGAGTGCTTTCTTTAACACTTAATTTCCCTCTACAAAAAGAAAATTTAATTAAAGAAAAAAAAGAAAACTATAATAAACCTTTTCTTAAGATTTCGTTCAGATCCAGATGGACTTGATGTTGAACGTTTTTTCTTTTTAACATCTGTTCTACGATTAGCACCAGATTCAGAGCTAGAAACAGATGATGATGAAGTTCCAGAACTGCTAGAAGAACAGGAAGAAGTAGAGCTACTTCTACGCTGAACCTAAAACAAAAAATTTGATGGAATTTAAAAAAACTCAGTTGATGAGGCCACTGAAAAGGGTGCCATGGCAATAAGGAGAGAGCCCCCATCTTGGAACACAAGGAAAAAAATGTTCCTTACTTTAGCAGAGGTGTCTTTACGTGAATCTTTTTTCATGTGTAAATCGAGTTCGCGCTGCAAAAGTTGCCTTCTTTTCTCCAACACTTTTTCATCTTCGTATTCCAACTCGGTTTGATCCCAAGTCTCCCAGCTGTTCAACTCAGGGCTTCCGACTCGTCTAGATAATGTAGAGACAACTCTTTTTCCTTCTTCACCTTTTGCTCTTTCCGTCAAAATCTTTAAATTCCCACTCAACTCTTCTTTTTTATTGTTACGTTTCGATGGGCTGATCAAAATGTGAGTGTTGGACAACCTGAAAACCCCGCTATGAAAACCAAGAAGGCCCTCAAGTACGAAACTCACTTGCAGTTTTTTCCAAAAGGGCAAACACCATTCTGTGCCCAATTTCGACAAAAATCCTGTCCACCAGTCGTAGTATTCACTGTCAAAGAAAGATGGTTTGAAGTTACCCTCTCTTTGGTTCCCAACCTTTCAAAAACGCTTTGCCTCTTCTGCTCCTTGTTATTTTTCGACTCGTTACTTTTTCGCTTATTTGTCTTGGACATCTTCCCCAGCCACGGCTAAATCCGGCTTCGTTGTTACTCTAAAAATTTCAATTTATTTTCCCCCAAACAAAACATAAATACTAACTTGTTCTCTTGGATAAACATAAGTCCGCATTGAAATACAAGCATACGTAGGATTAATATTCCAACTAAGAAAAAAAGCTGGGACGTTTTTAAAACCACACAATTTCAGATCAATGATTACTTTACATTGATTAGAAAACACAGAATAAAAGAATATTAAAATATTTTATTATTAGCCTCTAGTTTACAAGTTGAAAATTTACAAATCAGTTTCCCTGTACGCCAACCTAAACCTTAAAAATCCCCCTTTTTTTTATGAATCCAAAAGAAAATTAAAAATACACACACAATTAAAAATGACGGTGTTTTCTCGTCTTTTATGGTTTAAAAATAATACCCAAAAAATGACCCCCGTAAATAAAAGAGAAGAAGAGAAAAATCAGATGGTATACATGTAAATAAACATCACGAAGGTAGCTCTTATCTAGAAATTTTAAGTTATCAGTATTGAAATGTTTCTGTGATAAAATTTAATTAAATTAAGTTATGATAAGGTAGCGAAAATGAACGTACTACGTCGATCACTTAAAGTCTACAATGAACTCCTTACTAATCATCGGCTCAAAGTCCAAGCTGTGCAGATCGCCACACTTATGGGATTGGAGATGTTATCGCTCAGAAAGTTGTCGAAAAGAGGACTAAAATCGATCCTAAAAGAACACTAAAGTGAGATTCATCAAAATGAACTTCTCTAATAATGTATTTTTTCAGATTTATGTCTCTGGGTTTAGTTTTAGGCCCGGTGACAGATAAATGGTTCATGATAGTCGATAACTACATCGGGAAAGAGATGACGTTTAAAAATGGAGTCAAAAAAGCACTTATGGACCAAGCAATCGGAAACCCGATATACCTAACATTTATCATCGGTGGCCTTTCTTTCATCGAAGGGAAAACTTTAGAGCAGACAAAGGAAGTTTTTAAAGATGACTTTATCGACGTACTACTAGCAAGTTATATGCTGTGGCCTGCATTCCAAATAGTCAATTTTACATTCGTACCCAGTCAATACAGAGTTCTAACTCTTCAAGGTGTTGAAATTCTTTGGAACACATATCTATCATGGAAAACACATCAGAAAAGTCATAAATAAGATAGTAATGAAAAATATTTATTAAATAATATTTTAAAATAGCGTTTGATTTATTATCATGATGTCAAAAGACCGAAAATCCGTTTACCAAAGCATGGCGAAGCTTTCATCAACTGAGGAGTAAGGAACAGTCCTCAAGCCCAAACTGGAAAAAACAGAATTAACAATTTGAGCAATAAAAAAAAGATACCTGTTCAAGTTGGCGCTGATCTCTTTGACCTTGGACGGATGGCATACGACAGAGACGCGAGTGAGTTCAGGGTCAAACATAGGTGCGATATATTTTGGCCCGATCTCAACAAGATCTTTTATGCTCACCTCCGAAAGCTGTTTGACCAAATTTTATTGTAGTTGGGTCCTACTTTTTTAAAGAAACCAAGTAAGGCTTCTCCAACGACACTTCCGATACATTTCTCTCTTTGAACCGTTTCATAAATAATCGAACTTTTAGCAGATTCAAACAGAGTCTGATCCCATTCAGCATTCTTGTTCAAACGCTCCTCCTAATACAATATTAGAGTTATCATCAATTATTATCAATACATACAAAAATTAATTTGGCCTGTTTATAAGCGCCGACAACATTGCTTGCTCTGTATAAACTGAAGAATAACTTTCCTTGACTTGGGCGTGGCGTAGCATCAAAAGAATACGCGAAACCCTGCCCTCTTATCAATTTCCACATCGGCCCCTAAAATGTTCATTTTAGATTTAAAAACTCAGCAAAACTTTGATTACCTCTAATTGTGTTATGTACTGCAAGAAAACAAGAAGTGGAGCTAAATCTTTATGTAGGTAATCATTTATACCAGGCGAAGCCATACAAAAGTAGCTACTCTCAACAGACCCTATTCCCGTCACGCATGAATCTTTGAGAGCTTCTTTGATAAGTGTCCATTCCGGGATTGAATTCATCCTAAAGAAAAATTGATTGTTTTATAAATTATTATTTTCCTTACGGAGCTTTAACAGGAGTAATTTTTGCAGGCAAAAAGTCCTTCCAGGAAGCAGCCGGATCCTTTATTTTAGAAACCAACGAATCTAAATTTACCGCCATATGTACAGTAATGTTGGCTGGATCAGACATTATGTCGCGGACTGTCTGGATTTCTTTCATTATAACTTCCAATTCTTGGTTGTTTTCCAAACGTTCCAAAAATCGAGTAAGGAAATTCTGCTGCACAACAACATTCGTTCCATAATGGTTGTTTTCTGAAAATTTATTGTAATGGGTAAAATATGATTTTTTAAAGCACCTTTTCCATATAAAATTCCGTTCATAATATCGTAGGCCATTTTATTTCCTATACGTTTATTTTCAGGAACGTCATTTAATATTTTCATTGCAATTATTTTTAATCTTTCCGCAGTAAAAACGACGTCGAAAAGAATTTTTTTAAGCCACTGGATCCCTTTTTCGTATTTTTCTGGTTCAACCTGAAAAAAAACCAAATGTTTATAAATCCTTTTAGAACATGAAAAACGAAATATTTCCCACATTTTTAGAGGAGTCTGGGCGTTTTCATCTGTAAGACCCATTTAAATGGGTCTTTCGGTAATTTTTTCTTGGTTTTTTGACACAGAAACCCCAATTTTACTGGCAGTTTTCAAAGAACTGTAGGGAGTTTTCCTCAAATTTTTGACAAAGAAACCCCAATTTTACTGGCTTATCAGGCGTTTTTCTCAGTTTTCACAGAACTGTCGGGAGTTTTCCTCAAATTTTTGACTAAGAAACCCCAATTTTACAGGCTTTTCAGGCGTTTTTCTCAGTTTTCACAGAACTGTCGGGAGTTTTCCTCAAATTGACAAAGAAACCCCAATTTTACTGGCTTTTCAGGCGTTTTTCTCAGTTTTCACAGAACTGTCGGGAGTTTTCCTCAAATTTTTGACAAAGAAACCCCAATTTTACTGGCTTTTCAGGCGTTTTTCTCAGTTTTCACAGAACTGTCAGGAGTTTTCCTCAAATTTTTGACAAAGAAACCCCAATTTTACTGGCTTTTCAGGCGTTTTTCTCAGTTTTCACAGAACTGTCGGGAGTTTTCCTCTTTTTGACAAAGAAACCCCAATTTTACTGGCTTTTCAGGCGTTTTTCTCACTTTTCACAGAACTGTCGGGAGTTTTCCTCAAATTTTTGACTAAGAAACCCCAATTTTACTGGCTTTTCAGGCGTTTTTCTCAGTTTTCACAGAACTGTCGGGAGTTTTCCTCAAATTTTTGACAAAGAAACCCCAATTTTACTGGCTTTTCAGGCGTTTTTCTCAGTTTTCACAGAACTGTCAGGAGTTTTCCTCAAATTTTTGACAAAGAAACCCCAATTTTACTGGCTTTTCAGGCGTTTTTCTCAGTTTTCACAGAACTGTCGGGAGTTTTCCTCTTTTTGACAAAGAAACCCCAATTTTACTGGCTTTTCAGGCGTTTTTCTCACTTTTCACAGAACTGTCGGGAGTTTTCCTCAAATTTTTGACTAAGAAACCCCAATTTTACTGGCTTTTCAGGCGTTTTTCTCAGTTTTCACAGAACTGTCAGGAGTTTTCCTCAAATTTTTGACAAAGAAACCCCAATTTTACTGGCTTTTCAGGCGTTTTTCTCAGTTTTCACAGAACTGTCGGGAGTTTTCCTCTTTTTGACAAAGAAACCCCAATTTTACTGGCTTTTCAGGCGTTTTTCTCACTTTTCACAGAACTGTCGGGAGTTTTCCTCAAATTTTTGACTAAGAAACCCCAATTTTACTGGCTTTTCAGGCGTTTTTCTCAGTTTTCACAGAACTGTCGGGAGTTTTCCTCAAATTTTTGACAAAGAAACCCCAATTTTACTGGCTTTTCAGGCGTTTTTCTCAGTTTTCACAGAACTGTCAGGAGTTTTCCTCAAATTTTTGACAAAGAAACCCCAATTTTACTGGCTTTTCAGGCGTTTTTCTCAGTTTTCACAGAACTGTCGGGAGTTTTCCTCTTTTTGACAAAGAAACCCCAATTTTACTGGCTTTTCAGGCGTTTTTCTCACTTTTCACAGAACTGTCGGGAGTTTTCCTCAAATTTTTGACTAAGAAACCCCATTTTTAAGAGATTTAATGAGTTTTCATCTGTTTTTTCAACAGAGAAACCCCATTTTTACAGATTTTTTAAAAATAAAAGATTCTCAGATTTCCCCATAAAAATTAGCCACAGACTGTAGCACCATCAAGAACTTTCACCACAAATACAGGGGTTCGATCCCCAGGTTGTGTAAAGGGATTTTTGTAGGGAAGTAAAATTCCTTCTACACCCGTGAATCAGTTGGTAAGGACACTTTTTTGGAGTTTTCCCTAAAAAAAGGTCGCCAAAGCAATATGGTGTGAGCCCCCGCCGAGTCTCCCTTACCCCTTGTAACACCCAAGAATGGCTATTCAAGGTAATAGCAAGAAGAAATGACATTTGGGGTCCACGGCAACATTTTGACCAGCAAAGTTAGGAAATCCCCATTTTATAAAAATCATTACCTGTAACAATAAGCATATAGTATCGGGATATGGGCCGCAATTGAAATGTTTTCCTGGCGTTATACCGATTCTAAAGTCAGCAGCAATCGTGTCCTCTTCAAGCTGACGGATTACTTCCTCATGAGGAATAATATCCTTTCCTTGTTGAATCGGACATTGGAAAAGCATGAAGTAATTAGGTTCAAATAAGGCCTTAATTCGCTGCTTAATTTACTGCTGTCCATAAGTACAAACAACTAAAAACAAGAAATTAAAGAAAGTTCACATAATATACAGCATACATAGGCGAAATTAGTGTGAAGATCAGTAAGCTGCATGTTGACAGGCACTTTGGCAAAATCGAATCTAGGGTCGCTTGTTTTCGAATGACTATCGTAGCATTTGATTGGATGAAAATGAATCGACTCAATAGAAGGTATCGGAACTGAGTTTAACATTGTGTCTGGAGGAGGAATCTTTAAAATTATGTTTAGTTAAGATCTGCTAAAAATTATATATACTAACATTATTTTCTTCCATAGCTTTTGTGACTTTTTTATCCAACTCATCTAAACCTTGGGGGCCATAACGTTTTAATCTTTCTGCAACCCTCTCTTCTTCTTCCTTCGCTATTCTGAGCTGTTCTTCCACACTAGGGAAGCCTTTGACCGTAATGTATTTCCCATTAAGGAAATAATTCTTAAGCAAATTTAACCAATACTCAGCAGGCTCTTTATCCATTTTGTTTAAATCGTCGATATAATTTAATCTTTGCTTGAACTAAAAAAAGTATTATTTAAACTGCTGATATAAAACATACGTCGTCTTTGGTGTTTCCGTAAAGCATAAAACCGATGACTGTAAATGCGACCAGGTCATGAGGATTATCTTCAAGGTTGGACATAGATTCTAATTTTGATCTATGTATCACCGTAGAAAGACGTTTCATATCCAAATCTTTCTTTTCGACGAAATCTTCAAAAATTTTGAAAAGTTTGTCTTTCACTAAATCCATTTTGTCAAGAGGGACGTTCATAAACTGAATGAGGAACATCGATTCTGAATTTTCAGTCAGCGAATATGAAACCTGGAAGAATTCGATGAAAAGAAAAGTGTTTTTATGTAGTTACTCTGCTGCAATAAGGATCTGGGACGTCAACGAATTCTTTGGGAAGTGGGCTGACTGGAGTGTCCGTCAAGTATTTTAAAAGAATCGACAGCGAATTCAATCTAAAAGAAACAATGAAGCCATTTTATAATCACATCTTCTTACTTATAGTAGTCCTTCGTGACTGAAGGACCCCTCCATGCAACATGAACGATTCCATTGGATTCCTCATCCGAAGGATATTTAATAATTCGCTCACAACTACTCTCCAATGGTGGAACCTTACTCATCCAAGGTCTAGTAAAGCTGCCTCTTTCTCCCTAAAAATTTTTCAACATCATCATTTTTCATAATGGATTTACCTTCGATATTATTTTTTGTTCAAAAGGTTCGATGACCTTAAGGACATTAGCAGGATTACAGCATCCAGCGATGATGATGAAACAATTTTCAGGGCGGTAAAAGCCTTTATGGTAGTCTTTCACCTACAATGTAACTTTATTAAACATAAATTAAATTAACAATCTACTTTTTGGTTGTTTGTGCTTGTTCTTAAGTTTTCCATGACACCTCCAGTTCTAGATTTATAACCACATTTTCCTGGATACATCTGCTGCAACAACTCGCTACTCATGAGTTCATCAGCGTTGTTCTCAACTCCTTGCATTTCTGTAAAAACAACGCCGCCATCTTTTCCTTCACCGTTGATGTGGTAGACTTCAGTTATGAATCCAGACTCCTAAGGTTTTAGTTAAAGCAGGAAGAAAAATTAGAAATGCTTACAGTGAGCGTTGGATAGAAGACGTGATCGAGGTATATGGGAAGAAGAGAAAGGAACCCTGCTTCTCCAGCTGTAGTCATGGTGTAGCAAGTATGATCAGTGTCTGAAATGGTTTATAGTTAACAGATTCCTTGTGCAAAGTGATTTACCAGTCCAGGCGTTGGTTCCTGAAGCAAGGCAACGATTGGCAAGAAGGTCCAAAACGCCTTTATAAGGATAGTCTTCACTTCCCAAAAAAATAAGATGCTCAAGAGTGTGCGGGAGACCGTCATCATCATGCGCTTCAGTCGCTGAAGTAAATTGATAAAATATTGAAAAATGTATAAAAGTTAAATCTTACCTAAGCAGACGTATCCGTTAAGGAGAGGTCCTTCGATTTCCCCCATGACAACGGTCAAACCGGTCTTTTCCGAGACGTACTTATGTACGGGGATGACGTTATTACAAAGCAGAGATGAGACGAGTTTGAAATTACCGAATGATTCGGGCAAGTCATTCCTTTCGGAAGGAGGCATTTTGAGCATTCACAGTCTTTAAAAATGAAAAAGAAAGAAATGTAATTCACAAGGCAACTCTCTGGTTTAGTCGTGCTTCGCAAGTGGCAACACCTGTGACTTGTGAGGTGAGGACCTGTGCTTGACGAGAACCTGCAGTCGACAGTGATGTCTTCAAAATTTACCACAAGAAACCTTTCGATCCCAAGATCGATCTACCAACGAACCTTCTCTTAAAGTAACAGTTTATACCTCATGTACACATGTAAAGCATGGTGAAGTTTTCGCAGTTTTGATAATTGATTTGCGATGACAACGTTTGAAGAATTAAACGTCAGTCCCTGGATTATTCGGGAGTTGGAAAATGTTGGTGTAAAGTCACCAACGCCCATTCAGAAAGAGTGCATACCTCAGATTCTTCAAGGAAAAGATGTCATTGGAGTTGCCAAAACAGGGAGTGGGAAGACTTTCGCTTTTGCCCTTCCGATCCTTCAAAACCTGGCGATGGACCCGTACGGTATCTACGCAGTCGTCATCACCCCTACGAGAGAACTCGCATTTCAAATACGAGATTCTTTTGCTGCTGTCGGTCGATGTCTTAAGCTCCGTCAGACGGTTGCCGTAGGCGGTATGCTAATGATAGAACAGTCACAGGAACTGTCTAGAAAACCGCATATCGTCATCGCTACACCAGGAAGACTCCTTGACCACCTCAATAGTTCTAATACGTTCAACTTTAATCGCATGAAATATCTTGTTTTGGATGAAGCTGATAAACTTCTTGGAGGTAAGTTTTCAAGCCCTCTAGCAGTCAGTATAACAATTTACTTTTTTAGGCCATTTTGACAAAGAGATGCTTGGAATCTTTGAGGCGATACCGGAAAACAAACAGACACTTATGTTCAGCGCTACGATGACTGACACAATTGACAGAGTCAAAGCGATCTCAAAGAAAGAGATGTTTATGTGGATAGAACCAACGACAGTAAAAACTGTTGAGCAACTCGAACAGTTCTACGTCCTCGGACCTCAGTATGTCAGAGATGGCTACCTCGTTGAAACTCTACGTCAATACCTTGCCCAAAATGGTGAAACAACCATGATCATATTCACCGACACCTGCCGCAACTGTCAGTTAATTTCTATGGTTTTAAGTCTCATCGGATTTTCAAACGTCTCAATACATAAAATGAAAGGTCAAAAAGAACGGTTAAGAGCACTCGCCAAGTTTAAGTCAAATCAAAGCAAGATTCTTGTAGCAACTGATGTTGCATCAAGAGGTCTAGATATACCATTTGTCGAATTAGTAATCAACTATACCATCCCAAATGCTTCAAAAGACTACATACATCGAGTCGGTCGGACAGCAAGAGCAGGACGACCAGGCGTGGCAATCACAATCATCTCCCCCAACGACATTAAGCAGCTTCACCAAATAGAAACTGATATCAACACGAAACTCTCAGAATTTAAAATCGACAGTAAAGAAGTCGCTAAAATATTCACGCAAATTTCTGTGACAAGACGTGAGTGTGAGATACGTCTTGACCAGTCTGACTTCTACGAGCGAAAGGCAATCAACAAACGTAAACAGCTTTTAATGGACGGCATCGATCCGGATTTACAAGAAAGTATAAGCAAGAAATTAAAAGAGAAAAAGGTTAAAAAGAAGCGAAAAAACAAAAAGAATGTTCCAGCATCCTAAGTTAATAAATTGTTTTAATACATTTTATTTTTATTCTTTTTGTTACTCAATGACCTTAGGTCGGGGGGGGGCGCCCAGGCAGGGGCTTTTGCCATAATGCCATGGCGAACTTTTACAAGGCCGACTACCTTGGGAGTAGCCTGACAAAGGAAACTACATGACTTGATCAGAAGAAGAGCGGTCACCCATCCACTTTCTAACCCAAGTGGACATTAGTTAACTTAGCTATTCTTAACTGGTGTCGCCGCTACCCCTAATTTGGCTGCTGCCGCCCATTCTGTACGGCCTGGCAGTACGAAGACTCATCTTTTCAGCCCTAATACTTAAAATAATAAATTTTTCAAAATAAAATAACGTTCTTCATTCTGACAATCTACCTCACCTTTGAGAAAGTTAAGAAGTCTTCTCCTATTGGTTAAGAGTACAATATTCTACTGAGCTAACTACTACTTTTCTCTCTGGAAGTTGTGAATAAATAAGAACACAAAAGTCATTATTAAAATTTATTCACTTGATAAATAAGTATTATAAAAAATTATTTTACGACTTATTTCAGAAAAAATGAAATATTACAAGGACAAAAAAAGTCAGCTATTAATTCTGAATATTGTCATATTTTGCTTATCTTTTGCAATTTACAGAAAAATTAATAAAATTCTGGCCTTGATTTTTCAAAAAAATGTAATAATTTTCATGTCTAGAAGGTTTTTTCAATAACCCATGCAAACACAGAGTTAATAAAAATTCCAAAAAATAAAAATTACTTGAAGGGGTGAAGCAAACATGATTAAAGTTAATAGATCTATGCTGTAGAAATAAAATTTAAGTTCATAATTTTTTAATGTAAAAAAAATTTCATAATGATTATAAATAATTTTCTGTGAATTAAGAACTCCAAAATAAAATGAAATCAAGAAATTTTGGTGTGACAACATTGAAATACTTAATGTCATTTGATTTCTGACTTCATGAGTTAATAATTAATTCATGATTGGATGACACGATTGCATTAAATAAAATTATTTTTAGATCAGCGATTCCCTCCAGCTTGCCTTCTGAGGAGGACGTAAATTTTCTCTTTTATCCAGTCTTTATTATACGGCGCGTACGTATTTGTGCTCTTTTGGTACCTGAAATTTATGTAAAATTTTAAATGTTTTCTCAAACTTCTACTTACACCAAACATGAGAGATCTGCTAAGGCATCGATGAAATCGAACAACTGGCTTATGTCGTACGTGATGGCTGGTGTGTTGGGATTTTGTCTTTTCAGATGTTCCTCATAAATGCGACAGACACCTAAAAAAATTGAAGGGGAAACATAAATTAAAAAGTTATGAGCTTGAGATTTACCTTCTAAGCATTCATTCACCGATTCATAATCGGAATATGTGCGAGTTTCGGCGTTTGGCCCTGGTTGAATCAACATAATTGTATGCGCCTAAAATAATAACAGAAATAACTTTTTTTTAGGGTTTTGGTTATTAGACACTCACCATAGATGCCGGTTTTCAGCTTCTCTGAATCTACGGAAATTTACGTTAAATGATTGGAATTACGTGGAAAGTAAAGAGATCCTTGATCTTAGGACTTCTACACTCAAATATCTGAGGAGTAGAATTTTAAATTTATTATCTTTTATTTCTCGTTTTCTTAGGGGCAGGTATCACAAATTTTTGTTTGTAAAATCAGCGCGTTCTACATGGTGAGGAGTGAACCAAAAAAAGAGAGGCCTCCCGCCGATTATATAAAATGATTCAAGTTTAATTTATAAATAGTTTGCTAGTTTTTGGCGCAGAAACCTAAGTTTTTACATGATTTTGATAAATTTTTCTCGCTTCTTGAGAGAGAAACCTCAGTTTTTACGTGATTTTGCTAGCTTTTAGAGAGAAAAATCCCTGTTTTATCATGATTTTGATGAATTTTTCTGGCTTTTTGAGAGAAAAACCTCAGTTTTTACGAAATTTTGCTAGCTTTTAGAATTAGAGGGAGAAACCCGTTTATCATATTTTGATGACTTTTCCTCGATTTTTGAGAGAGAAACCTCAGTTTTTACATGATTTTGCTAGCTTTTAGAGAGAGAAACCCCTGTTTTATCACGATTTTGATGAATTTTTCTAGCTTTTTGAGAGAAAAACCTCAGTTTTTACGTGATTATGCTAGCTTTTAGAGAGAAAAATCCCTGTTTTATCATGATTTTGATGAATTTTTCTGGCTTTTTGAGAGAGAAACCTCAGTTTTTGCATGATTTTGCTAGCTTTTAGAGAGCGAAACCCATTTTATAAAGATTTTGACTGATTTTGCTAGCTTTTAGAAAGAGAAACCTGTTTTATCATGATTATGATGACTTTTCCTCACTTTTTGAGAGAGAAACGGAAACCTCAGTTTTTGCATGATTTTGCTAGCTTTTAGAGAGAGAAACCCATTTTATAAAGATTTTGACTGATGTTGCTAGCATTTAGAGAGAGAAACCTGTTTTATCATGATTTTGATGACTTTTCCTCGCTTTTTGAGAGAGAAACCTCAGTTTTTTACGTGATTTTGCTAGCTTTTAGAGAGAGAAACCCCTGTTTTATCATGATTTTGATTAATTTTTCAATGTTTTTGTTGATTATTGGAATAATAAAAATTTTAACGAAAAGCGTGCACAAAACTTTTTTTTATTGACGTATAAATTGGACTTTGTACATACTTAAGTAATATTAAGAATTTATTATTATGAATTAATTTATGCGAATAAATAGTTAATATTGTGATTACGTTTTATTATAAAAGGTAGTTTAATTTTTTCTAGAAAAATTTAAGAACCCTTAGCCTCACAAATTAGATTTTTAGTTTTATATTAATGTCGCAAATGACAAAATAAAATCACATTATTCACCACAATCGCTTACAATTCAAAAATCACAAAATTCAAATTTGTTCTCACTTGCAAAAGTAAAAAGCATAAAATTTCTTATCAAAAATAAATAAATAAAGGCCCTAGATATTGATCATATATTTACTAAGAATTTCCTGAGAAAAAAAAAATGTGGGAAAGAGAATGGAGTGTTTTTTTTTTCTTGAATAAAAAATAAAAGCTAAGAACATAATAAAAACCTTATAAAAATAATTGAAAAAAAATACCCTAAATATTTAACATTTATACTTACACTCTTAATTTTATCAGTTGGTGTTATTACTTACAAGGAGAGGTAAATAAGTACCTGCAATTTATAATACTAAAAACATAATAAAAAACTTGTTATTTATCAAAAGAAAAAGTCCACATTCCGATGTTTATTTTGGTTTGAAATAAAAGCCTGGAAACAAAGGCCCTTTTAATACTCGGATTGGCTGGAATGATGAGAATAAATTTTTTTGTTGAAAAAAATGCGTTTTTAGTCGGCTTTTCTTGCTTTTCGTTTTTTGACGGTGTTAGTCTCGGCCGCTTGATCGTCAATGAGGTCCTCCTCTGGCATTTCTCCTTCAACTTCCTCCTTAAAAAAAAATTAATGAACTACAAAAATAAAATTAGAACTTACAATTTCCTCCCAATTTTCGTCTCCTCCTCCTTTTCTTTCTTTTTAGATTTAACAGGCGGCTTTTGAGGCCAAATGTAATCGATCAAACACACCATGACCTTAAATTAAACAAAAATTTAAAAAGACTTGAATAAAAAAACGATACTTACGAATTAAACGGTCTAACACCAGAAGGAAAAATAGAAAAAGTGAGCCTAAAATTACGAATAACACAAAAAATGGCACAAAGAGGACAATGGATATCATCAGGATGGGGCTTAGAAACTTTGCGAGAAGAGGAATCGGTTGGAACAGAACGAAAATGGTTAACGCAAAGCACACCTGAAGCGAAACTATTTGTTAGATACCAGAATTAATTTTTAGCATGCAAACGAATTTCCTTCTGGGTTCGAATTCTATAGCCGACCCGGAAACTTACCAGTCCAAGAATAGCTCCCAAAAGAATGGTGACAATCGCGAAAATCAAATAGGAACCCCATTGAGGTAAACCATGTTCAACAGTCAATGAATTATGTATCGTCTGAAAAGAATAATAAAATTTAAGGTCTTAAGGGAAGTTTTTGGTACCCGAAGTCCTTGTGAGAGCTTGAAGAAGTAAGCGACGATAGACATCTGAATGGAAGACGGATATTTCCAACTTGAAATTGGCTCAACTGATTTCCATTTACGGTCTTCAATGTAAGACATAAACGCTTCTCGATCTCTGGTTCCAGTGTAACGTCTGAACTCTCCATTAACCACACTGAAAAAGAAGAAAAATGTATTGAATGAAAGAAGAATTTGGTGATGGGGGAAAAAAAAACAGATAGATACCATTTTTGGGTAACAAAAAAAAGCTCTATACATTTCAAGGTACTAAGAAAGGAAGATTCTAAGCAAAGTATGGCAAGGAAGTGGCACCAGATTGGTTAAGATCACTACGTCGTTGAAGATGCAACATGTGCTATCTGCCTTTTGGCAACTTTACAGGAGAGAAAAAAACTGAATTGTATTCTTCAGATATCACATGTTATCATTTTTGGCAATTGAACTGCTTTCTGATGAGTTTTTTACAAAACCAAGTTAACTCTTTCGAGACCGCAGGCGACTATAGTTGCCATGTGCGCATGTCCCTTGGAGACCGCAGGTGACTTTAGTTGCCCAGCGGGAACTGCGGGAAGCCTCTCTAGGTATTTAATACCTTCACTTCCCAAGGCGCTAGCGACATGCAAAAACTGGCCATCTGTTGGGGAAGAAATGAACTACGTGATGATCGCATCACTCGTCACTTTCTGTGCTTTTTTGGGCGCTGGGAGCAGACGGGGAGAAGTGAGGGGAAAAGTGCTGCGCCATTAGCACAGAGAATCCGGCGTCAGATGCGATCTCGGAAGGGATAATTGACCGACGCCGCGGTAGATTTCGCTTGAGATTCAATGAAAATCTCATTTTGCCCAAAATGCGAGTTAGCACATGTATCCTCTTCAACGACGATATATCCCCAAATTTTAGTGTTTTTGAGGAGCCTGGACGCTCTTGCCAGAAACTACATTTTTCTGACAAAAATACATTTTCGCACAGATTTAAAACATAATTAGGACCATATTGGAGAGTTTCTATCCCATTTTTGAGGAATTAGTCTGTAACTTTGAGTTTTTGCTCAGCAAATTTTGGTTTTTCAACTAAAAAAAGAGTATTTGGTGAAGATCAGACCAACGGTTGGGCTACAGCGCCCTTCGAGACCGCGTCTGATGCCGGATTCTCTGTGCTAATGGCGCAGCACTTTTCCCCTCACTTCTCCCGGACCGCTCCCAGCGCCCAGCAAAGCACAGAAAGCGACGAGTGATGCGATCATCACGGAGTTCATTTCTTCCCCAACAGATGGCCAGTTTTTGCATGTCGCGCGCGAAGGTATTAAATATCATAGAGAGGCTTCCCGCTGGCGCCGCTGGGCGGTCTCGAAAGGGTTAAAACTTCAAACGTGCATATCTCCGCCATTTATTCGAAATTCAAAAATCGCAGAAGATGATTTCTTGTTTAACTATTCAGGAAGATTGTGTGAAAATTTGATGAAAATCGGTTGGAAACCGTAAAGTGTTTCGGAAAAATTGCTACGGCCGGCCGGACGGAACCACAAACAAAAGTTGAGATCGGTAAAGATCCATGTTCGATATGACCCTCCGGGGTCTGGAAGACCCTTCCCCAAAAACCCGACATGGGGGATATCACAATAACTTCTTTGAGGAAGTTAAAAGAGGGCTCTGCAAAACACTTTAACAGTATAAAAATTGGGAAGCGTTCTAGACAATTAGAATTGATAATTCAGATTTGTTAAGCCAAATTGTGAAAACATCAATCAGCAAAAAAGATCTTAGAAAACCAAAAGATCAAAAAACTCTTGAGGCTGAACGTCCACACTTTTTAGAAACATATAAAATTACCCGATTTTCAGCACCATTAGATTTTTTGCAGAAAAGCTTCACTTTCTCTCTGACACCTACACTTCTCTAAACTATGCATTTAACCTTCAACACTATTAGAACTTTCTAATGTACTAAAATACCTTAGAACGATATTATTTTATTTAGAAGAGAACCTAAAGAATTAAACATAAAAACGAATGAAAACGCATTCTTACTGAAATATTGTGGGAAGTGCAGTGACCATAAATCTTCCGCTCAATCCTGGGGAAGTTGTGATGTCAACTTGGGCGACGGAAACACCCAAGTCTTACTCCACGTAGAGAACTCGTCCCAAACGGGCTGAAGAGCTTTACACGCCGGGCACCAAGGGGCGTAACTAAAACAAAAGAGAAAATGAACAAAAAAAATATAATTAATAAACAAAACTGTCGACTTACAATTCGACCATCCATTCCCCGGCGAGCATATCACTCCAGTTTTCTTCATCTAATCGTATAAGCTGGGATTTCGAATAAGTTAAATTGAAGTTTATACAGAAGAAACTGAGGAAACTAAATAATAAAGAGGGATGCCATTTCTGAAGACGTTTGAGTTATCCTTCATTCAAATTATCATTCCTGAATTCGGTCTTCGTTGTTCGTAGAATGGGCTCGTAAATTATAAAACCGTAGTTCGTGGTGACTGGTGAGCGAAAACCTTCGATAGTTCGACGGCTTCAAGCAGCGCCAACTTGATCGTAACAAGTAATCACAATTTACAAGTTTGAAGTTTCGCAGTTTTATTTTTAAATTTAAATAAAAACATCGGGGGTTTTAGGAAAAATTTTCTTTTATCATATTTACGTTTATCTTACGATACCAAAATATTTATCTCGAGATAAAAATTTAGGCGGGGTTTCTAGGAAAAGCAAAACTGTGGCGTGGAAGTTTAAAAAATTCTTCAATAGATGCTGAATTCTCGGTGCCGAATTTTTCCAAACCCCGTAAGAATTGATTACAAGGTTGTCTGTGGTGCCGGCCGTCCGTCGTATTTTTCCGGAATACTTCACGGTCGTAATTTTCAAAGAATCTTGAAAATAGCGAAAGCTTTTTTTTATTGCACAAAAATGGTGGAGATCTGCCCTTGTTGTTTTATCCGCCACGGCCGAACTACTGGTCAGATTTTCACCAAATACCCCTTCTGCATAATAGAATTTTTTGAAGAAGAAAATTCTTGCAAAATACAGCAGAGAGAAATTTGCGATTTCTCGCTGGGGGATCCATACTTTTGTTAGGATCCAGATTTTCGAGAGAAAATGGCAGTGAGAAGTATATTTGGGTACTTTACAGCTGAAGTACCATATTTTGTTCCTGCCTAGGTTTAGATCGTAAAATAAATCCAAAAGTCTAGCCTTCCTTCATTAATATGATGGTGGGTCTTAATTTTGTGGAGAAAATAGGGACATAGTTTCTTGGTCTTCATCTTAATGCGGTGAAAATTTTATCAACGCAAATTTTTGTAGAATGGTTGTCTAGGACGATCTGCAAAGCAAATACACATGGCGATGCAAAATGCTTCAGCATTTTCGCTCCGTGGATCTGTGGTCAAGACTCTCTTGCTGTCGAGGCCAGCCCCAAACCGATGGCAAAGCTGCAAAACCAATCAGTTGGGGGTAATCACATGACCAACGAGAATGGAGGGACAAGTTATTACATGGTCCTTGACATGACGTCATGCAAGTAATGGGGCTTATAACCCCTGGTTATTCTTTGGGCATTGGAGCGTTACCGCTTTGCTCTTTGTATATTTACATTTTGATAATTTCGAGAAATTAAGTTTTAATCTATAAATATGATGAACGCTGCAAATCCAGGGCTGCAAACGTCTGAAGATCACATTCCAACAGACGTGAGTTGTTAAGTTATTATATTTATGTTTGCCAACCTTTTATTTTCAGGTGGTTAAAGATGATCGTATTGAGAAATTGGGTTTGGCCTTCACAAGAGTAGGATTACAGGGAGTCCTTCTGCACAATTCGACCAAAAGCTTAGAAGGTAATGAGTTTGTGGGATGGTTCTTCTTCAGAATTGATAGAAAAAAGTTGTGTGTGATGTGATGTATTAGACTATGATGATGTAGTAGATCATATTTTGGGTATCCTCATCATCCCCCCCCCCCCCCCAAAGAAGGGTGAATATCTGAGGTACTGTGTGTCGAAGATGCGTGTGCGGATGCTGGAATGCGAACTGTCGTGCTATGACGTGAGTGTCGCAGACGTCGAGAAGTTCGTTCCAAGTTTGAAGTTCCACCAATTCTGCGGGTTGAAGAGGTGCGGAACTGCTGATGTGTTGAGGGAGTTCCACCACTTCAGTGAGTCGAACTGGTGCGGAACTGTTGATATCAATTGATTGATGATGCTGATGACAATGATGATGTTTGATGATTGATTGAGATTGAGGAAGAAGAATTGCTGGCGCTACTTTGCTAGGCCACTTTTTCCTTTCTTACTCGTATTTAGAAAGCCTCTGCCTTTGCCAAATACCTTCCCCCTTCCAATGAACCAATATTGTTTTGATTTTAGAAGATAAAAAATGTTTTATAAAAGTATCTGCAATTTTTTTTGTAGATGAAGGAACATCTGACTTTACCTCAAAACCAAAGTTACATCTTGGGAAGGAAACACCATCCTTCACGATCCTGAATTAAGAAAATAATCAACGAATCAAATGCAACTTTTATTGCATCCAGGGAGATTTCATCTGAAGATGATTTCAAACGACCATCGTCGATTTAAGCCGAGAACACAGGTTTTATTATTATTTTTAATCCAATCATTTTTCGTTCTCTTAATTTAGATCTACGATACGGCAGTGCCTTGAAAACATGGAAAACTCCATGAAAGAAAATTCAATGAAATTTACAATGATTGGGTCGAAGTTTTAGACAATACAGACCATTTGGCATCTTTGTGAACTTTTATATCTCGAGTGTAACCCAGGTAAGTTAAATTTAAATCAAAATTTAAAAAATAAATGTTTTTTCTAGGTGATACAATTTTGCCAAAACTACTTGAATGGATTCGCCTTCATTCTTCTTCCGACTACGATTTTATCGCTGTCGGAATTCTCTCAGAATCGCACAACAAAGGCGCCAATCATCGTTTGCCCAATTATTGGGAATTGGTCTACGGATTTTTAATGGAGGGAAGGATCGACGCCGCACGCGCTTTACTAAAACTTCATTCGGATTCAGATAAAAATATTTTTGTCGAAGCCGAATTTTTATTGCGAGGAATGCCCAAATTTAATGTAAATATTCATTTTTATATTTAAACTTTATTTTAGGCATATTGTGGTTTGTCTGTGGTAGAATTTAATTCAAGATGGCGAGGATGGAAATCTAGTGTTCAAAACAAATTAAAATCTGGAACTTTCCTTTCAAATCCAAAACTTCAAGATTTGATGATGGTGAAATAAAATAAAAAATATATTCAATTAATGGTGATTTTTAGATTATAAATGGTGGCGAAGATTCATTTCTGTTGCTTAAACGTTTTTGCCCGACTTGGTATCAGATGATGGTCTTATTTATTTTTAATGATCAAACTGTCAAAATTGATGATCTCAGCTATCATGCGAATCAATGTATATCGAAAAGTGGGTTGAGAAATAGCCTTAAAATTTTAGACCATACGATTCTCGCTCTTTTCGACCATGACCTTCTATCGGTAAGTATAAAGCTCGCAAAATGATGGAGATAAAAGTTTTTGTAGGTCATTAAAAAGTTGGAATCCACCCAGATCATGGATGGAGCGCTGTTCATTTATCGAATCTTCTACTTCTTTCTGGTTCCCTTGAAAACAGCATGTGAGATAGAATTTCCATTTGATATTCTTTAATCTCAAATTTTTATTTCAGCCAAACGGAAATTATTTTGGAAAGGATGTTAATAAATTACGGTCGCTTTTTGTCGAGCCATCAATCATATTGGCAAGTCGCCATTACTTACTTAGAACATTGCAAATCTGGCCCAGCTTTGATTGAAACATTACTTAAATCGATTCCAGTCACACACAAAAACTAAAGCTTTAAAAATTATTTCTGTCGCTAATAATTACAATCTACAAGACGTCAGTATGTATTTTTATATCTTAAAAACTTGTAATTATTTTTATTTTTTTAGTTACCAGCGTTTGTAACTTAATGATAGTCAAAGATATGAAAGACGAAAATTAGCAAGCGCTTTAAGTTGGGCGATTTTAAGTGGCGATTCAGAATCTGCGTCTAATATTGCAGATAAATTTTTGGAGTTGTTTGCTACAGGGAATATAGACAGCGCTGCATGTACTTACATTTTGGGTCATTGGACAAAGCGTATTGATAAACGGACGTTTAACTTTTCTTGCGAAATACTGCGACTTTCACACTCTTTTGCTGAAGATAAAATCAAAGAAGCCGCTGAACTCCTCATAAAACTTCTCGAGTCTAAGTTGCTCCAAATAGTAAGAATTTTTATTCATCATTAATTATAATAACTTTTTTTTTAGTTTTTGGCTTACGCTTTTACTCGACAGTCTGATTATCCTTCGCGTTGATCCTGATGTGTTTTCTCATGATGAAATTACGATTTCTTGCTAGCTTAGAAGAAGTTTCATGGGATGTTGAAAATGTATCTTTCAAAAGGCCAAATTTCGACGACAAAATATTAGACCTGAGAGCTCGCTTGGCTAATTGTTTTGCCACATCATTAATCAATGAAACTTGCCAAACCCAAAATCGAAAAATTCTGAAATGCTTATAAAATTTTGAATAAAAAGACTGTAACTTTTGTGCCCTTCATAACTGGTATAATATCCTTCTAGCTGGAGTAACTCCTTAAATTCTACAAACTATGAACTTTTGTCAAAATGCCAATAGAATGCAGGAAAAACTAAAATGGCACTTGTTTATCAACCTAACATCATTATTTCATTTGCTAATGGGTTAACATCCAAGTCTGCAGTAACTCCTTATGTCTTTGAAATACCAATTTTAGAAGACAACTTTTCGGCATGAAGTATGGCACAGCAGAAATGTCACATTGAGCCCAATAGCGACCTTCAACGCTTTTGATATTCAACAGCCTAATTAGATTATTGAAAACGTTTTTTTTTTTCGTGATGACGTCTTCAGGCTTCAATTATAGGAAACCTTATGAATCACAACTACTTTTTTAAAGAAAATTTATTTTTTGTCGTACAATTAAAAGTCTCAAAGAAGAAAAAAGGAACTTTTTTTAAATGAAATTTTTGAAACATGTTGGACAAAGGGTTTAGCAGTCAAGGCTTTTAACATCCCATTGTAGTTCTGTCGCTGAAACCTGTTGAAGGAATCAGTGTTCAAATCTTGATGGATCAAAGTTTCGTTTTGATAAACGAAGAAACCTTTGACTTTTTCGCCCTTGAGAATGCGAGGGGCCAGTAGTTGTCAGGCCCATGTTTTTGAATGGCAAATTTGATGGAGAACCATTCAAGTTGCATTTCTGTTTTTAAAAAAATTAATGTTGTTTAAATTTATAGGTATACCTCGAGAATCGCGAGCTTCACCAGAGAAAGCGTCAGCGATGAAAATGTGAACTTGAACAACTTCAGGAACGCCGGCAATTTTATTTCGATTTTGCCTAGTTTTCAAGTTTTTTCTACAATGAGGCCGCATTGATCTCGAGTATTTCTGAAAATAAAAAAACTTATTGAAGTTAAAAAAAAAATTTAAAAATCACCTTAGGGCGCAGTTTTTGATGTCCTCCTTTGGCTGGACAACTCCTCCAAAACCGGTCCATCTTCCACGGTGAAATCCTCGGCGGTTCAAACCGAGAAGAATCTGTTATCCTTTTTTATCAAACGATGCAGCTCCTTAAAATCCTCATTTTCTCCAATAGCGCGTAAAATTCAGGAAAAAAACGATTTTATCGACGAAGTTGAATCACGGAAAAACGCAGACGGCTTTTCAATGGAGGCGATTTTTTTCGACTAAAAACCATCTGGCCGCACAAATTTCAACAAAAGCTGATTTTTTATTCTACGAAATCTAAGCCAGTAGATGTTGACAATTTTTAAAAATTTCCCTCTAAAATAGTTTCCAACAGGTCGCGCGGATGTTTGACATAAACAGGGGAATAAACCTCGGCCATATTTTCCCCATTTTTCCGCTGATTCGTCCCTAAAATTCATTGTCATTTTTTTTCTTCACTCTTATCTTTTCTTTTCTCTCGTCGCCGTTCTTATGTTTGTACAGTTTTACTAAAAAGTCGGGACGGGTTTCCCACTTTCCCCCCTTTTTATTTTTTTATTTATTTTCTATCCTTAGTTTATGCTTTAACCTCGGGAGTGAAATTTCTAAACTTCAAAGGTCCGTGTCATCGAAACTATTTCGTAATCCGAATTCCGATAATTGTTAAATTTAATTGAAGGTTTGTTTTACTCTTTTTTTCCCCTTCATAATTTTACGGTTATCGAACTTTCCAGATCGTCCGCCCAAACCTGAATACTACAAGGAAGTGGAATAAATTACAAATCATTTTACATTTTAAATCGTCCTTTTTTTTTGCTGATCTTCAAACTTCAAAAACAAAATGGTAAATTATATATATTATGGGGAGTTGGAAGCAAATAAAGTGACTTCCGGTTTCGTGTGCGATATGACCCTTCTTGAAATCTCTTTCAATTGACCATCGGAAGTTGAAGAAATGTCCTCCAATTTTAATAGCTCTTTCCGAAGGATTTAGAAACCTTGAAGAACGAAATTTTGCACGCTCTTATTTTTAAGGACGTACTCTTACAGTCTTTAGTTTAAAAGTTTCCTCACTAAAATTTAAAAAAAAAAAATGTATCCTGCGTGTTCAGTTTTGATCCATAATGCTCCTGAAAGTTTTGGATTTCGCCTTGTAAGTGCATTTTGATTCTTGGTTTCTTTTTTATTTCGAGGTCAAACTTAGATATCTGAATAAGGGCAGTGATACGTGCTGCTTCCGAAACGTTTTCCATTGACGTTTTTTGTCAAAGAGTCTGACTCTTGGGCCTTTTCCACCATTTTATTATTTT
>JACGAQ010002283.1:0-43435 GCA_014119065.1 Orius insidiosus | reverse complement strand
TTGAGGAATAAACAATGTAAACGTTCTAATTTATTGCCTGTCATACAAAAATATCCCCCCATCGAATTATTTTCTAAAACAATATTCTTCCTCACTCTTCACCTCATATTTTCACCACCTACTACTATTCGTTTTAGAGGAAAAAATGCAAACTAATGAAAATAAATTAATTAATAATTAAAAATTCAGAAATATTTCTTTATGAAAAAGAAAAAAATAATATACAGCAGTAAAAAATTATACAGTAACTATATAGAAATAAAAAATAAAATAATAATCACACTCCTTCCTTTTTTTTTTTTTAAATTTGCAGTTTTTCTTTTTTTTTTTTTTTTTTTCCAAAAAAAAAACCGTATAATTTTTTTTGAGGGAAAGTATAAGGAGATTTTCCAAGTTTGTTTTTCCCAAAAATTTTCCGAGTTTTTTTTTTCGAAAAATTCCGGTTTTTTTTTTTTTTTTGAAAATTTTTTAAGTTCCTTTTTTTGAAAATTTTCTAAGTTTTTTTGTCAAACTTTTTTTTTTCGAAAAATTTTCCGGTTTTTTTTTTCGAAAATTTTTAAAAGTGTCAAGGTAGAATAATGGGCTCTTTGGCCTAGGGATTTTTTTATTTTTTTTTTTTTTTCGAAAAATTTTCCAAGTTTTTTTTTCGAAAAATTTTGTAAGTTTTTTTGTCCAAAAAAAAATTTTTTTTTCGAAAAATTTTCCGGGTTTTTCTTATTTTTTTTAGAAGGTAGAAATAATGGGCTCTTTGGCCTAGGGATGTGCCTCTCGTAAAGGGTAGAAGTACGAAATTTCTCCTTACTAAAAAAAATTAATAAATGAAAAAGTCGCAATTTTTTTACGCCAAAAATTCTTAAAAATATAAGGAGTAATTGGTGAAATTTTGGTGAAAATCGGATTAACGGTTCGGCCGCAGCAAATTTTTTAAAATTTCAACAGACATATCTCCGCCATTTTTTTCGAAATTCCATTCTTCACCGGCTAAAGAAATTTGTGTTAAAAAAATAAAACCAAGGATTCGGCAGAGAAAGACTGAATATCGAAAGAAACATCAAAATTTCACCCAACGCTGACGTAGACGAGCGGCGAACATCAAACGGAAATTCGCATTTTCGCGTTTCGGACGCCATTTTTTATCCGATCTTTATAATACTAACGTCGTTGGATTCAGGACTTTTTAACGATTCTGGGCTGTTGACCACTTTTTCAAATTTTGCAAAATTTAAAATTTTGGCTCAAAATTTTGATTTTGGCGGCAAAAAAAAATTTTTTTTTTTAGATTCCGAATTTTTGTACTGTACCACTGAGTACATTCCAATTTGAAAAAATAAAATCGGACCAATTTAGAAGCGTGAGAACCCAAAATTTCGGTTTTCTCTCTCTCTCTCGCACACATATCGCTGTCTTTGTCCAAGCTCCAAATCACCTTTCACCTTAAAGAGAAATATCTACATATATAGTAGGGGGAAGTATAACGGAGGGGACGTAAAACGTAGGGGAAAGTAGGGGAAGTATACGGAGGGGAAGTATATGGGAGGGATATAACGGAGGGAAGTATATGGGGGAAGTATACGGAGTGGGAAGTAATGGAGGAAGTATAACGGAGTGGGAAGTAAATGGGAGGGGAAGTATAACGGAGTGGGAAGTATATGGGAGGGAAGTATAACGGAGTGGAAATTTTTTTTTCCAAAATTTTCCCGGTCTCCCATTTTTTTTGAATATTTTCCGGGTTTTTCTTTTTCGAAAAATTTTAGAAAAATTTTTTTTTTCAAAGTTTTTTTTTTTGCGAAAAATTTTCCCGGTTTCCCTTTTTTTTCGAAAAATTTTCCGGGTTTTTCTTTTTTTTTCGAAAAGTTTTCCGGGTTTTCCTTTTTTTTTATTTTTTCTTTTCCTTCATTTTTGACTTTTCCATTTTTGCTCTCATAAATTTAAACCGTGGTTTAAAAAGTTAAGATTTTAAAAGAGAACTGAAGAAATCAAACCATTTATTTCAAGAAAAAAAAAAAAAAAGAAATCGTGATCTCTCAATTAAACCCTAACTAAGGTTTAAGGAGGCTTTTTTTTATTGTTTACAACTCGTGACATGTTGACAAACGCTTTTGTCCAAATTATTTACCGAGAAAGTTAAAAAAAAACACAGTTTTATGAAAAGATACTTTTTTTTTTATTAACAGAAAAATACTTATGAAATCTATTTGTTCATAAATATTTTTTTACGTACACCTTGACACAAATGGTCGCCTCGACGATCTTGACAAAAAGTCAACGGAGCTTGTACATAAATTATTTGCTTTCAAGTCGTATCGTTTGCCCAATGAGCCAACTATTCAATTCAACGCTTTCCATTTTTTGTCTATTGCGCAATTTAGGAACTCCGAAACTAGTGGAAGAAAAAAAAAACCAGAATTTTTTTTCGCCGGAGTTAGACGTATTCATATATGTACTTAAAATTTACCTCAAATAGTACCTCTACAAGTATGAATAGAAGAAATTTATTCATTTGTAAATTATTCTATTCATAAATTATTGAATAAATTTGAATTATTTTTTATCATTTTGAATCCTTTATACATAACTTAAAAAAAATCAATTTAAACAATTTTAAAGTACTGGTTTGAAGAGCTTCCAACGAAAACTTCCTTAATGAGAAGTACAATAGTAGAGGAGGAAGTATAACGGAGGGTACGTACAACGGAGGGGGAAGTATAACGGAGGGGACGTACAACGGAGGGGAAGTATATGGGAGGGAAGTATAACGGAGAGGAAGTATAGGGGGGGGGATATTTTTTTTTTTCGAAAAAGTTTCCAAGTTTGTTTTTTTGAGAAATTTTCGACGTTTTTTCAAGAAATTTTTTTAAGTTTTTTTTTTTTTTTGAAAATTTTTCCAAGTTTTCTTATATTTTTCGAAAAATTTCCAAGTTTGTTTTTTCTAAAAATTTTATAAGTTATTCAAGAAATTTTTAAGTTTATTTTGTCGAAAAATGTTCCAAGTTTTTGTTTTGTCGAAAAATTTTCCAAGTTTTTTTGGAAAATTTTCCTGTTTTTTTTTTTTTTTTTTAATAATTTTTTTTTTTATAAAAAATTATAATTGTATTCATATTTATTTAGATTTATTAATATATTCATGTTGAGTGTGAATACTCCCATTTTTGTATTTTTTTTTCTCATTTACAATGAAAAGAGTCATAAAAGGACGTATAAATGATGAAAACAGGTGCTGAGGGTTTAAAAAATGTTTTTTTCTTCTTTCTTATTGAATCTAAAGGTAAAGTTGTACAATAAAATAGCAATTTCTGCCTTATATTATCTTCCTTGTTGGATAATAAGGAAGCAGATGGTGTAATAAGCGAATGATAAAATATAGGTTATGAGTGTGAACATGTATGGTAAATGCTTCTCATTAGTATTCACTTCTTTTTGAATGGATATCTTATGATGAGGTAGGAGTCTTGCGGAGTTGCGGGGTTCGTCGAAGGAAATATTGACCAAGCCTCATAGCCAAACCGTGACGTTGAATTCAAATCGGGTCTTTGACGTGCACCTTCAATCCCTTAAGCTCTCGCATTCGAAACACTTCATATGAAAATTCCCCCTCGACGGTTTTTTTTCTCTCTCTTTCTACCTCCCGATCAAACCAAGCTAAGCGTATGTTAAAATATTTGAAAGGGCTCTTTGTGTTTTTTGAAGGTGAAAAGTAAAAGTCTTTTTTGGGGGATTATTTTTTGAAAATAAACAATGAACGAAAAAAATAAATATACAGGGTGGCCCAGTTCAGCAATTCTATTGAAAATTATGTTAAAAGTTTACACTACGTTTCCTACTTTTAATCGCTCTAGGAGTTATGATTTTTCACCCTGAAAAATCGTATTTTTCTTTTTCTTTAAAAAAACGCTTAGGTATATTTTTACTATTATTGATGACTTTTTAAGACTTTTAAGGCAAGAACTATGAAAAATTTCAGTTTTCCTGAAAAAAATTCAGTTAGGCTAGTTTTAACTATTAGGGTGATATTGTGTGGAGAAAAAAGTACTGGTTTGAAGAGCTTCCAACGAAAACTTCCTTAAAAAGTAACAATATAGGAGGGGAAGTATAACGGAGGAAGTATATGGGAAGGGGAAGTATAACGGAGGGGGAAGTATAAGTCAGGAAGTATAAGGGAGGGGGAAGTATAACGGAGGGAAACGGAGGGGAAGTATAAGGGGAGGGGGAAGTATAACGCAGGAAGTATAACGGAGGGAGGAGTATAACGGAGGAAGTATAAGGTGAGAGGAAGTTTAAGGGGAGGGGAAGTATAAGGGAATGGGAGTATAACGGAGGGAGAGTATAAGGACGAAAGTATAACGAACGGAGGGAAAGTATAAGGGAGGGGAAGTTTTTCATCGAAAAATTTTAAGATTTCTTTTTTTTTTTTCGAAAAATTTTCCGAGTTTTTTGTTTTTTTTTGAAAAATTTTCCGAGTTTTTTCTTCTTTTTTTTCGAAAAATTTTCCGGGTTTAATTTTTTAAATTTGCGTTTTTTTGAAAATTTTTTCAAGGGTCAAGGTAGAAATAATGGGCTCTTTGGCCTACGCATGTGCCTCTCGTAATGGGTAGAAGAACGAATTTTCTCCTACTAAAAAAATAATAATTTAAAAGTGGTAATTTTTTACACCGAAAATTCTTTAAAAATATAAGGAGTATTTGGTGAAAATTTGGTAATAATCGGATGGAAACTGTGGCAAGTATTCCGGAAAAAATGCTACGGCCGGCCGGCACCACAGACAAAGTCAACTTCGGTATAGATCCATATTCGACCCCTTCGGGTCTGGAAGACCCCTCCTCAAAAACCCAACGTGGAGGGTATCACAATAACTTCTTTAAAAGTTAACTGGCCAGTTCAACCTAATGATGACTAATCAATTTTCCTATGTGGGTCTAAAAGACCATTTCTCAAAACTGGACATTCAGGGTAATCCAATAACTTCTCTTTGAGAAATTTAAACGATCAGATTAAGGGCCTACAAGGCCTCCCTAAATATAACTCTGCGACCTTTGCTGTTTTGTGCGTTACTTCACTTAGGTCCAACTTAGCGTGACTTGTGAGCGTATCTCGGAGGGCTTTTTACGGCCGCTCTATTTTTTCCCGGACTTTTTTTTCCCTCGTACACGCTAACTTTGTTTACATTGTCCTCATTCAAGAATGACCTTTTTCTTAAAATTCAAAAAAAGCCGATTTTATGAAAATTCGCTTTAAAAAAGAGCGTAAAATAATAGCCATTGTGTTTTCTAAGGTCGGATTTAATGGACGGGGAAAGTGCCACGACTTTGGTGTTGAAAAGAGTTTAAACTTGCCTCCAGAAGTCTCGGTGGCTGCGACTGACGGGAAACTTTCTTCGAAAACAATAATTGTTTGGGGCCCTCGAAACGAAAAGTCAAGAAAACCACACTTTTGATGGGTATAACTTTAATTGAATTTTTTTAAAATCAATTTCCCTACCGTTACTTAAGAAAGTCATAAACGAAATTTTATAAATCAAGACAAATAGACGATTTAGAAACGGTGTGGGTTCATCCGTTCGCTGACAAATCGCCGGCAATCCCATTGATTCACAGCTGACCCTTCTAGAGGCTTTTAGCGCCATCATTTTTTATACTCTCCTAAAGATTTTCTTTTCAAGATTATTCGCATTCGCTCAATATTTTTGGAATTTTCGTCATTTTTAGAAGTACCAGATCCGCTTTTCCGATATTATCGAGATCGAAAAACCTCATTTAGGTCCTTTGCATAGTACCAGAACCTTTTGTCCGTTTTATCGAGATCGAAAAACCACATCCTAGGTCCTTTACAAAGTACCAGAACTGGTTGTCCCTTATATCGAGATCGAAAAACCTCATATTAGGTCCTTTGCAAAGTACCAGAACCGCTTTTCCGATATTATCCACATCGAAAAACCATATCTTAGGCCCTTTACGAAATACCAGAACCCGTTGTCCGTTTTATCGAAATCGAAATACCTCACTTTAGGTCCTTTGCAAAGTACCAGAACCGCTTTTTTTCCGATTTTATCGAGATCGAAAAACCACATCCTAGGTTCTTTGCGAAGTACCAGAGCCGGTTGTCCGTTTTATCGAGATCGAAAAACCTCATTTTAGGTCCTTTGCAAAGTACCAGAGCCGCTTTTTCCGATATTATCGAGATCGAAAAACCTCATTTTAGGTCCTTTGCATAGTACCAAACCGCTTTTCCCGATTTTATCGAGATCGAAAAACCACATCCTAGGTCCTTTACGAAGTACCAGAGCCGGTTGTCCGTTTTATCGAGATCGAAAAACCTCATTTTAGGTCCTTTGCAAAGTACCAGAGCCGCTTTTCCGATATTATCGAGATCGAAAAACCTCATTTTAGGTCCTTTGCATAGTACCAGAACCTTTTGTCCGTTTTATCGAGATCGAAAAACCTCATTTTAGGTCCTTTGCGAAGTACCAGAACCGCTTTTCCGATATTATCGAGATCGAAAAACCATATCTCATGTCGCAAAATACCAGAACTGTTTGTCAGAAAAAAACACTTTTTTTTTCTCTCTCCTAGCACAGTACCAAAGCCGTACGCCCTATTTTATTAACAACGAAAAACCATAAACCATGATGTTTAGGTCTCAAGTGTAGTACCAGAGCAGCTTGTCCGATTTATCGAGATCGAAAAACCACAGTTGGGCCCCAAACAATTTACCGAAACCGTGACTCCAATTTTATCGATATCGAAAAATCGAATTTCGGTTCCAAACTAATTGGCAGAACCGCTTTTCCGACTTTTTAAAGATATTAAAGTCGAATTTAGATCGAAAGCACCAGAACCGTTTTTATCGATATCGAGCCCTAAGCGAAGTACCGAAGCTGCTTGTCCGATTTACCAGAGAATCGCCGCGGCTCCTCTTAGGAGAATAACTATAAAGATTTTCTTTTCATGATTATTCGCATTCGGTCTTTTAGGAATTTTCGTCATTTTTAGAAGCTGACATTTTAAAGATCTCGAAAAGAATTTCAATTTGAAGTTGGGATTACGCAAAAATCTTAATGACTTTCTAGGCTTTTTACACGATTAAAAAAGAGGGCAAAAATAGTGAAAGCGATGACATTTTATAAAAGTAAGGATCCAAGGTCTCCCGGTCGCGTGTTCTCCTCTAGTTTCCCGTGAAAGTTCTTCCAAATCCTAAAAAATTTTTTTCACTGTCACTCTTTTTCTTTTAAATCTTCCGTTTAAATATAAAAGAAGAAGAAAATCGTCGTTTAATAGGTTAAATTGTTATAAATTACTTGAACGTCGAGGGCGTTCACTCTTATTTTTGTTTGCTCTTTGATTAATGGAAGATGCGTTTTTTTTTTCTTTTTCCCGATCAAATAAAGAACGAAAAGTGAAAATCCTTTATTCCATAATCGGATTAGCGACGTCGATTTTATATGTGTCAAGACGATTAGCAGACAATAGAACTCGGGAGCAAAAGTAGGAGGGGAGAAAAAAAAAAAAAAAATCCCAAAAATCAATTGCGGTCTAAATGGCTTTGTGCTATTTACTGTGAAATCGGATTTGAGTTGCGGACTCGAGCGACGCAATGGGTTTACTCGCCCGTAACAATTGACCCATTTGACAAGTTATTGTCTTTGCGCAAAATGTCTAATTGTAGAGATAACACATTTTGAAGGACGGGTTAAGAAAAACGCTAAAATATTGGCCAATTTTTTTTTGTTAACCTGATTGCTAGCCGCTATGACCACAACTAATAAGAAAAAAAATGTGGGGGTGGCCTTAGAAACAAAAAAACGCTCGAAAATCTTGTAAAATCAGGTGCTTTCTGGACGAAAAAACCGAGAAAACTTAATTTTAAAATGTCAAAAAGGGCTTCTCATAGCCGAAAAAATGGGAAAATGACCGAAAATCTGGTAAAAAGGTTTTCTGAAATTACTAGACGAAGATCTACATAGGCTACAGTTAGAATAAAGTTTAACTACAGATACTACGGTTGAACTGTAGTTCAACTACAGATACTACGGTTGAACTATAGTTCAACTACAGATACTACGGTTGAACTATAGTTCAACTACAGATACTACGGTTGAACTATAGTTCAACTACAGATACTACGGTTGAACTATAGTTCAACTACAGATACTACGGTTGAACTATAGTTCAACTACAGATACTACGGTTGAACTATAGTTCAACTACAGATACTACGGTTGAACTACCGAAAGACAGTTACATCATAGTTGAATTACCGAAACACCATAGTTAAACTACCGAAAAGACAGTTAAACTATAGTTAAACTACCGAAAATACAGTTAAACTACCGAAAAGACAGTTAAACTACCGAAAAGACAGTTAAACTATTGTTAAACTACCGAAAAGACAGTTAAACTATAGTTAAACTACCGAAAAGACAGTTAAACTATAGTTAAACTACCGAAAAGACAGTTAAACTATAGTTAAACTACCGAAAAGACAGTTAAACCATAGTTGAATTACCGAAACGCTACAGTTAAACTACCGAAAAGACAGTTAAACCATAGTTGAATTACCGAAACACAATAGTTCAACTACCGAAAATACAGTTAAACTAGTTAAACTACCGAAAAGACAGTTAAACTATAGTTAAACTACCGAAAAGACAGTTAAACCATAGTTGAATTACCGAAACACTATAGTTGAACTACCGAAAAGACAGTTAAACTACGGTTAAACTACCGAAAAGACAGTTAAACTACCGAAAAGACAGTTAAACTACCGAAAAGACAGTTAAACTACCGAAAAGACAGTTAAACTACCGAAAAGACAGTTAAACTACCGAAAAGACAGTTAAACTACCGAAAAAAACAGTTAAACTACCGAAAAGACAGGTAAACCATAGTTGAATTACCGAAACACTACAGTTAAACTACCGAAAACAGTTAAACTATAGTTAAACTACCGAAAAGACAGTTAAACCATAGTTGAATTACCGAAACACTATAGTTGAACTACCGAAAAGACAGTTAAACTACAGTTAAACTACCGAAAAGACAGGTAAAACTACCGAAAACAGTTAAACTACCGAAAAAACAGTTAAACTACCGAAAAAAACAGTTAAACTACCGAAAAGACAGGTAAACCATAGTTGAATTACCGAAACACTACAGTTAAACTACCGAAAAGACAGTTAAACCATAGTTAAACTACCGAAAAGACAGTTAAACTATAGTTAAACTACCGAAAAGACAGTTAAACTACCGAAAAGACAGTTAAACTATAGTTAAACTACCGAAAAGACAGTTAAACTATAGTTAAACTACCGAAAAGACAGTTAAATTACCGAAAAGACAGTTAAACTATAGTTAAACTACCGAAAAGACAGTTAAACTACCGAAAGACAGTTAAACTACCGAAAAAGACAGTTAAACTATTGTTAAACTACCGAAAGACAGTTAAACTATAGTTAAACTACCGAAAAGACAGTTAAACTATAGTTAAACTACCGAAAAGACGGTTAACTATAGTTAAACTACCGAAAAGACAGTTAAACCATAGTTGAATTACCGAAACGCTACTGTTAAACTACCGAAAAGACAGTTAAACTTTAGTTCAACTACAAAAACCATAGTTTAACTAATAAACTATTAGTAAAACTAAAGTTGAACTACAAAAACTACAGCTAAACTACTGTTTAACTACTTAAACCACAGTTAAACCATAGTTTGTCTTCATAGACCACAGTTAGAATATAGTTTAACTACAGAAAATACAGTTATGCTGCAGTAACTACTGTTTAAGAAGGGAGCCCCCATGAAGAGTTTGGAACCAGGGCTCCTAGTTTCCCATCGACTCCTCTGATGTACCTATAGTAGCCCGGAAAAAAATGTGATAATCCCTCGAAATCATCGTCCTTTAATTTTTTAAGGTCAACACCCTTTATTCAATCAAAAATATTTGGAATGGTTTTTTTTCCATTCAAAGAATTAATTTGAATCCTCGAGAAAGATTGAGAGGCGGAAAAAAACGGCAGAACCTGATTCTATCATCGACTGCGAAGAAAAGGTTCATCGCCCTTCTCCCAAGAAGCATAAAACTATGCGGTCCAGGCCCGGCCTAACCAGTCCTCCGGTCATCGACACATTTATCCATCCGATTTGTTTTTTTATAAAGAGTTAGGATAAATTATAAATAATAGTTCAACTCCCTTTGATATAGAAATTAATTAATTTATTTTTTATATCAATAAGTAGATCGTTGAGGGGATCATGTCAACAAGCGGATTGTGATTAATTTAACGCGAGCACAGTGAAATCTATTCAGATTTAAATTAATTCAGGGCCTAAACAAATGGAAACTAGGAGCGACTGAATGTTTACCTTAGTATTCGCTCAATCCTTTGAGACAGGGTTGACGTCGGGGATGCCAATACTCTCGTGTGTGAACCTCTTCTTAATCAACCCTGTAAGCTCTTAGATTGCATTATTAATTAATTTCTTAAGCTCCTTGATAAACAATTTTTTTTCTCAATAATCCTTAAAAATGAGAACTTCCTAAAAGTTTTTATTGTTCATTTGATCGTGACTCCCTTTTACTTTATCGAGCGTTCACGTTTTGTGTACGATGTTGCCTTAGATATATCGATTTTAAAGTCATTTCGTATGGCTTTTTTACCGTCCGTTTCTCAGGTAGCCCCAATATTTTTTACACTTTTCTTCAATTTTTGTTTTATAAAATATTTTATCTCGCGATTTTTTTTCCCGGTCCCCTCTTTCGAAGAAAAGTAAGAGACAGGCTAAAAGGATGCTTAGATAAAATCTAATTAGAGGAGGAAATAAAAGGTCTAAAAAAAGAAAAAGGCGAAAACAACATAATTCTTCGATTTGAACAAAATTAAATTATTCCTTTGTCGAATTAAATGTAATTAATATTTTTCATTATAATTTTTTAATATAATTGAATGGATTTTTTGGTGTGGGAGGAAAAAAAGAACGAAGGAGGGAAGTTTTAATTCTTCATCCTTTGTTTTCGTCTAAGCAAAGTACCGTAACCTCTAGTCTGATTTTGTGGAGATCGAAAAATCACACCTTAGGTCCTGTGCAAAGTACCAGAACCGCTTTTCTGAAATTATCGAGATAAAAAACCCTCATTCTAGGTCGTTTGCAAAATACCAGAACCGCTTTTCCGAATTTTCCGAGATCGAAAAACCAAAGCTTAGGTCCTGTGCTAAGTACCAGAGCCGCTTTTCCGATTTTATCGACATAGAAAACCCTCATTCTAGGTCGTTTGCAAAGTAGGTACCAGAACAGCTTTTCCGAATTTTTCGAGATCGAAAAACCAAATCTTAGGTCCTGTGCAAAGTACCAGAGCCGCTTTTCCGATATTATCGAGATCGAAAAACCACATCCTAGGTCCTTTGCGAAGTTCCAGAACCGGTTGTCCGTTTTATCGAGATCGAAAAACCTCATTTTAGATCCTTTGCAAAGTACCGGAACCGTTTTTCCGATTTTATCGATATCGAAAAACCACATCCTAGGCCCTTTGCGAAGTACCAGTACCGCTTTTCCGATTTTATCGACATAGAAAACCCATTCTAGGTCGTTTGCAAAGTACCAGAACAGCTTTTCCGAATTTTTCGAGATCGAAAAACCAAATCTTAGGTCCTGTGCAAAGTACCAGAGCCGCTTTTCCGATATTATCGAGATCGAAAAACCACATCCTAGGTCCTTTGCGAAGTTCCAGAACCGGTTGTCCGTTTTATCGAGATCGAAAAACCTCATTTTAGATCCTTTGCAAAGTACCGGAACCGTTTTTCCGATTTTATCGATATCGAAAAACCACATCCTAGGCCCTTTGCGAAGTACCAGTACCGCTTTTCCGATTTTATCGACATAGAAAACCCTCATTCTAGGTCGTTTGCAAAGTACCAGAACAGCTTTTCCGAATTTTTCGAGATCGAAAAACCAAATCTTAGGTCCTGTGCAAAGTACCAGAGCCGCTTTTCCGATATTATCGAGATCGAAAAACCACATCCTAGGTCCTTTGCGAAGTTCCAGAACCGGTTGTCCGTTTTATCGAGATCGAAAAACCTCATTTTAGATCCTTTGCAAAGTACCGGAACCGTTTTTCCGATTTTATCGATATCGAAAACCCTCATTCTAGGTCGTTTGCAAAATACCAGAACCGCTTTTCCGAATTTTCCGAGATCGAAAAACCAAATCTTAGGTCCTGTGCTAAGTACCAGAGCCGCTTTTCCGATTTTATCGACATAGAAAACCCTCATTCTAGGTCGTTTGCAAAGTACCAGAACAGCTTTTCCGAATTTTTCGAGATCGAAAAACCAAATCTTAGGTCCTGTGCAAAGTACCAGAGCCGCTTTTCCGATATTATCGAGATCGAAAAACCACATCCTAGGTCCTTTGCGAAGTTCCAGAACCGGTTGTCCGTTTTATCGAGATCGAAAAACCTCATTTAGATCCTTTGCAAAGTACCGGAACCGTTTTTCCGATTTTATCGATATCGAAAAACCACATCCTAGGCCCTTTGCGAAGTACCAGTACCGCTTTTCCGATATAATCGATATCGAAAAATCACATCTTAGGTCCCTTACAATACCAGAACCGGTTGTCCGTTTTATCGAGATCGAAAAACCTCAGTTTAGATCCTTTGCAAAGTACAGGAACCGATTTTCCGATTTTATGGAGATCAAAAAACCATATCTTAGGTCCTTTGCGAAGTACCAGAGCCGCTTTCCGATATTATCGACATTTAAAAACCAAAACTTAGGTCCTTTGCGAAGTACCAGAACTGGTTGTCCGTTTTATCGAGATCGAAAAACCTTATTTTAGGTCTTTTGCAAAGTACCTACCAGAACCGCTATTCCGATTTTATCGAGATCGAAAAACCATCCTAGGCCCTTTGCGAAGTACCAGTACCGCTTTTCCGATATAATCGACATCGAAAAATCACATCTTAGGTCCTTTACAAATACCAGAACCGGTTGTCCGTTTTATCGAGATCGAAAAACCTCATTTTAGATCCTTTGCAAAATACCAGAACCGCTTTTCCGATATTATCGACATCGAAAAACCATATCTTAGGCCCTTTGCGAAGTACCAGAACCGGTTGTCCGTTTTATCGAGATCGAAAAACCTCATTTTAGGTCCTTTGCAAAGTACCAGAGCCGCTTTTCCGGTATTATCGACATCGAAAAAACAACATCTTAGGTCCTTTGCGAAGTACCAGAACCGGTTGTCCGATATTATCGACATCTAAAAACCACATCTTAGGTCCTTTGCAAAGTACCAGAACCGCTTTTCCGATTTTATCGAGATCGAAAAACCTCATTCTAGGTCCTTTGCAAAGTACCAGAACCGCTTTTCCGATTTTATCGAGATCGAAAAACCACATCCTAGGTCCTTTGCGAAGTACCAGAGCCGCTTGTCCGATATTATCGACATCGAAAACCACATCTTAGGTCGTTTACGAAGTACCAGAACCGCTTGTCCTCTTTGCAGAGATCCAAAAATCTCATTTTAGGTCCTTTGCAAAGTACCAGAACCGCATTTCCGATATTATCGAGATCGAAAAACCATATCTCATGTCCTCCGCAAAATACCAGAACTGTTTGTCAGAAAAAAAAAACGTTTTTTTCTCTCTCCTAGCACAGTACCAAAGCCGTACGCCCTATTTTATAAATAACGAAAAACCATAAACCATGATGTTTAGGTCTCAAGTGTAGTACCAGAACCGCTTGTCCGATTTTATCGAGATCGAAAAACCACAGTTGGGCCCCAAACCGAAACCGAGGCTCCAATTTTATCGATATCGAAAAATCGAATTTAGGTTCCAAACTAATTGGCAGAATCGCTTTTCCGCTTTTTAAAAGATAATCGAATTTCGATTGAATGTACCAGAACCGTTTTTATCGATAAGCGAAGTACCGAAGCTGCTTGTCCGATTTACCAGAGAATCGCCGCGGGTCCTCTTAGGAGAATGGCAGATACACTTCATTTTTATTTGTGTTAGGAATGTGATTCTTTTAAATTATATTCGTCGCGGACGTTAACGAGTCCATTGTCGAACTTAACTTTTCGACGAAAACTTTTCTATCGTTTCGAATGCATATTGTGTTTCATACATATGGAATTGTGCGGGGGGTCGACATAAAACGCGTCCGGGACTTTCCGCACTTGTGTTTTTATTTATCCAAGTGTAAAAGCGAGTTGAAAGTTTTCGTCGAGAGAATGGAAGAGGACGGAGGGAATAATTAATCAGGGAAAGACGTGTAAATAGGTTTTCGTGTGGCCGGGAAAATGTGCGGGGGGAACGGAGGCCCTTAGCCTCCTGAAAGGTTGCATTCAATGGAGGAAGCGAACCTAATGGTACTACCGCTTAAACCTCTCACGTTTACCTTCGATTCTATTATGGAAGCATCTTTCTTTCACGGAAACACCATTTTCTCTAAATAAACCTTCTATTTTACTATTTGACTTAAACCGGGAAGTTTTTGCCATTATTGGACTCGTGCTTTATCACCGAAAGGGAACCGATTTCCTCTAACTTTTCTATTCCAACCTTTTTAGGGCCATCGATTTTTACCCGTGAATGCACATTTTACCGTCCTCGAAACTAAGTTGCGGCCGATACTCAGGGAAAGGATGCCAAGTACAACTTTCTTCTTCCTTTTTTTTCAACCACGCTTCCTTTCAATTTATGTCAAAGCACGTTTCATTGACTCAAAGATTCTTTTCGAATCATTCTGTCAACAAAATTTCTTCTCATTCTCTAATGCTCATTGAAAAAATTCGATTCTACTAAGCGAGGTACTTTTATTTTATTGGAGGCCTTTAAGAAACCGCTTTGGATATTTACAGGAAGTGATAAGGTCCGGAGTATACCCTGGTGTGCAGTTAGGACTTTCGCCTCAGGGAACGCTCTTATCGGCCACTCTTTTTTTCTTCCGTCAGCATCTTTACACGCCATTGTCTTTATTGCACGGTATTCTAGCTTCCAGCGTATTGATCTGATGAAAAGCCTTCAATTATTAAAGAAAAAATATTATTCTTTAAAAAGTTTTCTTTCCATTGTTTCCATCGAGTGTCATTAAGCGATTTTCCTCCGAAAACCGGAGAGTTGTTTGCTTCTAATTGTTTAAAAACGAATTGGAAGACCATTGTTCCCTAAGTGCTTCTATAGATATTGTTTAAGACAAGTGCACGTATTGACAGATAAAAGTTTTTCCCATTTTTTTTTCCAAATAAATCAACCGTAAAGTCTGAAAAAGACCTCAATATGCCCTTCAGAGAAAACCGATTTTTTATTATTCTTCTTTCACTTTTTTTCAACAATGAACATTGACCTCGTTTAAGGTCGTATCATTGTTCCTATTTCTATATGACTAAATTGAAAAAATATCAACAGAAATTCCCATTGATCAATTAAGGCTATCGGGATCCATTAAGGTGTCTCTGATAATTAAGGGATCTATGTACTAGTATGCTTAGCTGATGTAGATTGATACTGAATAATTTGAGGGGTATAAACGTACCATTAGTGTCAATTGATATCTATTTTGTTGATGGGCTTACTTATATGTAACCTGTCTGTAACTTTAGCCATGATAATCAATTAGCGGTTTGAGAGCGATAAGAAAGTTTAATATTTAACCGAGGATGATATAAATCTTTCCGATTATTCAACAAGTTGAAGTCTTGTGGTGGGTGTTGAATAGAAGTTTGATCTGGAGACCCCGACGGGGTAACTTCCGCAAAAAAAGTACTAGTTTCAGCTTCCAACGAAAACTTCCTTAAAGGGATATGTAATAATATGGGAGGGGAAGTATAACGGAGGGGGAAGTATATGGGAGGGGGAGTACAAGGGAGGGGAGTATAAGGGAGGGGAAGTATAACGGAGGGGAAGTATATGGGAGGGGAAGTATAGGGAGGGGGAGTATAACGGAGGGGAAGTATAACGGAGGGGAAGTATAACGGAGGCGGAAGTTTTTTTTTTTGAAAAATTTTCTAACTTTTTTTCGGAAAATTTTCCAAATTTTTTTTGAAAAATTTTCCGAGTTTTATTTTTTAAATTTGCGCTTTTTTTCTGAAAAATTTTTTAAGTTTTTTTTATCGAAAAATTTTCTAACTTTTTTTTTCGAAAAATTTTCCCAAAATCGCAATTTTTCGAGTTTCCTTTTATAAAGCGCTTTTTTTCCGAAAAATTTTTTAAGTTTTTTTTTATCGAAAAATTTTCTAACTTTTATTTCGAAATTTTTTCCAAAATCGCAATTTTCCGAGTTTTTTTTTTAGGTAGATTTCTTTTCTTCAAAAATCTACCTATTGTAATGTACCAAGTAGTCGCAGATTCAAAAAATTTTCTATACGTTTTTCGTTTCATACCTCCTGGACCCCAAAACCATCCTCAGTTGAAAAGTTTATATATATATATATATTAGCACGATAACTGGAGCAATTTTAATGTGAGGGTGACGATATCCGGTATTTAGAGCTTTTATCTCAATAGCTCGGACGAGTTCGTTAATGGCTGAAATCGGACCAGCGATTCACCTACTTTACTTAGGGCTTAAAAGACAAAATTGGCATTTTCTATTGAAATCCTAGTCCTTTTGCAAAAAAAAACTTTAAGACCTCTGCGAGGGCGTGTAAAAAATTAATTAAAGCAGGTTTGGACGAGCCAGGCGCAAAATATTGAACTAGCTAAACTTTAAAAAAAATTTGAATTTATACCGGGAAATTATTAAATATTTTATTAATAAAATTATCAGATGTTTTTCTAGGGCTCAGTGGCGCAATTTTTCTTATATCATCATTTTTATAACATAATTATATATTTTGTGTTTATACATATTAATTTTAATCATGAAAAGAAATCTACCTTTTAGTCCCTGCTACCGCAGGGTCATTATTTTAATTTGCGCTTTTTTCTTAAAAATTTTAAGTTTATTAATTTATTAATTTTATTATTAATTATTAATTATTTTATTAATTTTAAAATATTTTTAAGTTTTTTTTATCGAAAAATTTTCTAACTTTTATTTTCGAAAATTTTTCCCAAAATCGCAATTTTCCGAGTTTTCTTTTACAAAGCGCTTTTTTTCCGAAAAATTTTCTAAGTTTTTTTTATCGAAAAATTTTCAAATTTTTATTTCGAAAAATTTTCCCAAAATCGCAATTTTCCGAGTTTTTTTTTTAAATTTGCGCTTTTTTATCGAAAATTTTCTAACTGTTTTTTCGAAAAATTTTCCCAAAATCGCAATTTTCCGAGTTTTCTTTCTTAAATTTGCGCTTTTTTATCGAAAAATTTTCTAACTTTTATTTCGAAAAATTTTCCCAAAATCGCAATTTTCCGAGTTTTTTTTAATTTGCGTTTTTTTTTCGAAAAATTTTCTAACTTTTTTTTCGAAAAATTTTCCAACTTTGTTTTTTGAAAAAATTTCCGAGTTTTCTTTTTTAAAGCGCTTTTTTTCTGAAAAATTTTTTAAGTTCTTTTTTTTTTAAATAAAAAACTTGGAAAATTTTTCGAAAAAAAAAAACTTTTTGAAGAAAAAAAACTTAAAATTTTTCAAAACAAAAAAAAAGAGTTAGGCTGCCAGTGGGATTTGAACCTACGACCTTTTGGTTACCAGACCAACCCACTATCAATTGAGCTGTGTAGACCGAGTGCCCTTTGATCTTGTTCTTATCCCACTCTCTCTCCCAACTTCTATTTTCCCCTTAAGCTGCAATGCAATCCAGAACTGCGTATCAGCATTGAGAAAAAAAATTAGGCGATTTGCGCAATTTTAAGCAATAACTAACTATGCGTATGATAAGAGGTCTCTTGAGGGAAAGAAGGTTTAGAAACTCCATCATGTACGTCAAAATGGGATTTATTCGATGACAAAAGAGAAGAACATTTTCCTCTCTTCTAAATCCATTCTAGTGTAACATTTTTTTTTCATCTTTTGTCTACCTCTTGTCTCTAGGGTCGTCTATCTACTTTTTAAAAAAATATTTATTATGAGGGGAGAGCAAAATCTAAGAAAAATGATGAAAAGTGGATGTAAAAACTTTGATAAAATTGGTAAATCGATTGAATAAATTAAGGGAGTTTTTAAAAACTTTTTTTAAGGGGTAAAACCGTCTCAGGTAATTACACATTTGCATGTATTTAAAGTTTTCCCCAGTTTACAGTTGAAGCCCTTTTTGGTGATAATGGGAAAGGACGTTGAAGGAATTTCTGTCAAGTCTAATAATAGGAGGATCTAACTCGGGAGGCTGTTATCAAGTGACATCACAATCAGTAGCTAATTACTGCCCGTGTAATGGGAAATGGAGGGAGCGAAAGGGATGGTAGAAAGAGAGAGACCGCAGATGTTTGTTCGAACCTCCCCAACACTCGAAGCCCATTTTAGAGGGAAAACGGTAAAACACCCGGGGTCGCCCGCCAATCCCACCAGAAAGTAATTTACCCAGAGCAATCAAGACTCTTTATTTTGGAATTTAGAACTTTTTTTTTCCCCCTCGGCCGGAAAATGGCCTCATTCCATACTTGTGTTTCTTTTAAAATATTACTCTCTTCTGACCCTTTGAAACTTCCTAAAAGTGTAAACAACTTTTAACCAAGGGCTTATTTAATTTCTTTTAAATTGGAACTGGGATGTGGATCTAATTCTACTATTTAAAGAACAGATTTTCGGGCTCCTTAATACTTCCCCCTCCCCTTAATACTTCCCCTCCTTTATACTTCCCCCTCCTGTACTGTTCCATTGCTTTAAGGAAGTTTTCGTTGGAAGCTCTTTGAACTTGTACTTTTGATGGAGAAACCACAATTTCTACAGGATTTTTGGTAGTTTTTCTAAGCTTCTTGAAGCAATTTTTAGAGGATTATTAGGGTTTTTCTTCGGTTTTTTGGCAAAGGAGTTTCCCCTCGGTTTTTGACAGAATACCCAACTTTTAGAGGATTTTTAGGGTTTTTCTTCGGTTTTTTGGCCCTAATTTTATGGGATTTTCATGCTTTTTTTTCCGAGGATTTTCCGTGTTTTTCTTCGGTTTTTTGACAGAAATACCCAATTTTTAGGGTTTTACCTTGGTTTTTTAGCAAAGAAACCCGGCATTTTTACAGAATTTTTTGAGTTTTACTCAGCCTTTTTACTGAGAAACCAAGTTTTATAGAATTTCAGGAGTTTCCCCTCGGTTTTTTGACAGAAATACCAAATTTTTAGAGGATTTTAGGGTTTTTCTTCGGTTTTTTGGCTAAGAAACCCGGTATTTTGACAGAATTTTTGAGTTTTACTCAGCCTTTTTACTGAGAAACCCTAGTTTTATAGAATTTTCAGAAGTTTCCCCTCGGTTTTTTGACAGTAATACCCAATTTTTAGGGTTTTACCTCGGTTTTTTAGCAAAGAAACCCGGAATTTTTACAGAATTTTTTGAGTTTTACTCAGCCTTTTACTGAGAAACCCTAATTTTGTAAAATTTTCAGGAGTTTCCCCTCGTTTTTTTTGACAGAAATACCCAATTTTTAGGGTTTTTCCTCGGTTTTTTGGCAAACAAACCCGGCATTTTTACAGAATTTTTTGAGTTTTACTCAGCCATTTTACTGAGAAACCCTAGTTTTATAGAATTTTCAGGAGTTTCCCCTCGGTTTTTTGACAGAAATACCCCAATTTTACAGAATCTTAGCGAATTTTTTCTCTGTTTTTCGATGAAGAAAACCCATTTTTACAGGTTTTTGTGAGTTTTCGACAGCTTTTTGAATGAGAAGCCCTAATTTATATGATTTTTAGAAGTTTTCCTCCTTTTTTTTTTGTACCCCCATGTGAAAGACAAAACATTCTCAGTATTAAATGAGTTTTCGAGATTTTAATACTTCCCCTCCTTAATACATACTTGCCACTCCTTAATACTTCCCCCTCCTTAATACTTCCCCCTCCTTAATACTTCCCCTCCTTACTACTTCGCACTCCTTAATACTTCACACTCTATATTGTTCCTTTCCTTTAAGAAGTTAGAGGATTTTTTATTATACATGTGGGGTTTGGGGTGAGTAGACACAAAAGAACTGGCTTAATTACACTGTTTTTATTAAAATCGTCATTAAACTTCAAAATACAACTTAATTTAACATCGGACACTCTTTACTGCACGCCTTGTAATCGAAAAAACTCCCCCGGCAACCCCTCTCTTCTCACCTTCTCCAAAAACTCTCCCATCGTCCCTTTCGGCACTTCACTCTTATCTCTGACGCTCGCATGACGTCACTTCGACAACCCTACATCCTCTCGGCCATCCCCGTCATCCGTCCCGGATGAACCGTCGTCCTGGTGCCAGATTTTAATGTTTTCGGCGCTAGTCGTCGTGATCCTCGGGCCTTCGTCGCCGCCTACTTTCCTGACTTCGTAGCGATCTTTTCCCAAAATCTTGGAGATTTTGTAAGGACCCAAAAATTTTCGTTTCGTTTTTGACTGAGTGACGAATTGGGTACGTTTAATAGCGACTAGATCGTTCACCTTGTATTTAGTAGCCTCTTTCTTCTTCTTGTTGTACGTGTGGATATTTTCTTCTTGAATTTTCGCGATTTGACGTTTAGCTTTCTCGCGGAGTTCTTCCCGTTTCTCGGAATAAAAACGTGCGCATTCTTCTTCAATGATTTCTTTCAGTCTCAGTTCATCGGGCGAACGCATATCAGTTCCTATCAGCAGTTTAAATGGTGTAGTACCGATCGATCGATGATATGACCCGTTTATTGCAGTCTGGACACGTTTGACATGCTTGTACCAATGTTGAGGAGAGTCCAAAGAGTACTTGGTCAGAATGGGAATGATTACTTGGTTAACTCTTTCCACCTGGCCGTTTCCTCGAGGTACGCCGGTCGTAATGTGAATCAAGTCAATCTGTCGATCATTGCAAAATTTCTTAAAAACGTCGCTGGTGAAAGCTGATCCCTTGTCTGTAATGATTCGTCTTGGAAATCCGAATGTGGCAAATTGAAGTTCTAGCTTGTCTACTACTTCATTCGTCGTCGTACTCTTCGTTGGATATAACCATACAAACTTCGAAAAGGCGTCGGCAACCACAAATATATGTTTGTACCCTTTTGCCGTACTTGTTAGAGGTCCTAGATGGTCTATATGAAGCGTCTCTAAAGGTACATCGCCTTTGTCGATCGGGTGCAGTGTTCCTTCGATTTTACCTCTCTTCCTCTCCGTAAGAATGCAAGGTACACAATTCTTTATGATCTTCTCAATCTTTGATGTCATATTAGGGAAATAATATTCTCTCTCCAACAATTCTTTTGTCTTCTTAACTCCAATATGTCCCATTTCATGAGCTTTCATGATGACTTCAGACTGCATACCTCTAGGGATAACAAGCCGTCGGTATTTGTTGTCGTCTTCATGGTAAAGCAGATCATTCGACATCACAAACGATTTATATGGTCCATACTTCAACAATTCAACAACTGCACGAGATTCGCTGTCATCATTCTGTAAGTTCTTAACTCGTTCCAGCAATTCCGTTCGAATTAGGTAAGCTGTAGGATTACGACTAAGCGCATCGCAATGAGCCATATTTTTTCCTGCTCTGTGTTCGATCGTAAAGTCGAATTCGTCCATCTTGAGTGCCCATCGTGCTATTTTCGGCGAAAGGTCCTTCTTTGTCAACGTAGTTTGCAATGCAGAGCAATCAGTCACAATATTAAATTTTAAGCCAAGCAGATATACACGGAATTTCGCGAGCGCTTTTACTATCGCTAGAAGTTCTAACTCGTAGCTCGACCGTTTCGATTCAGCTTCCGTCGTTTTCATCGACATGTAATAAACTGGATGGAGTTTTGTTCCATTCTCGTCGTACTGAAGTAATATCGCTCCGTATCCTTGAGAACATGCGTCTGTGTGCAATTCAGTCTTTGCTTCTGGGTCGTAAATTCGAAGTACAGGTGTAGTGCACAATAACTCTTTCAATTTTTCAAAGGCGTAAATCTGGGGATCCTGAAACTCGAAGTTAACTCCGTCCTTAGTCAAATCGGTTAGTGGCTTAGCAATCAAAGCGTAGTTTCTGACGTATTTACGAAAGTAGCCTGCAAGACCGAGAAAACTTTGTAAGGCTTTCTTCGTTTTCGGCATCGGAAAATTTCGTATGGCGTACGTTTTGGCATCGGAAGGTCGAATCGTATTATTAGAAACCAAATGACCAAGATAATCGATTTCAAAATGAAAGAACTTCGATTTGTTCCAATTAATCATCAATCCATATTCTTTGCATCGTGTTATAACTTTTTCCAATTTTTCCACCGCATCTTTTTCATCACGTCCGGGAATAATCGCGTCATCAACGTACAACATCATTGTACCATCAGCAATAAGATCATGAAAAATGCTGTTTATGAATCTCACAAAAGCCGCTGGAGAATTACAAAGGCCGAAAGGAGCTCGAAGAAACTCGTATTGCCCATCCGGTACTACGAATGATGTAAATTTTCGACTTTCCGTATCAAGTGGAACGTGAAAAAAACCGTTTTTCAAGTCTAAAGTCGTGAATATGCGTGCTCCAAATAATCTATCGATTTGATCTTCTATCAGCGGAAGCGGGTAACTGTCTTTAACAATCTTTCTGTTAAGTCGTCGAAAATCCACACATAGTCTTGATCCACCGTCTTTCTTCTTCACCAGCACTATCGGGCTGGCATATTCCGATTGTGAGGGTTGAATAATGCCGTTGTCCAGCCATTCCTTAACAAGATCGTTGACTATCCCTCTTTCGATCGGGGCAAGTCGGCGTGGCGCTTGTCGTACTGGTACGTCGTCCGTAAGACATATTTTTAATTTTACTTCCGAAAATTTGGATGGAATCGGGTCGTAATTTTTATGCAAATCTGCAACAAAATTATTATAAGCTGGAAGGCCCACGTCAAGATCGGTATCTGTTCTATTAATCGAAAATATCTTCGGAACATCATAAATCTTTTTAATTGAAATAATCTTCGAATTTTGAAGTAATAGTTCGACATAATCGAGAAATTGTCGTCCCAAAATTAAATCGTAAGGTATGAGATTATCGTCTACGACATGGAAATCGAGCTGGTAGTCTTCATCTTTAATTTTAATCGTTTCAGTAAAACATCCATTAGTTTTAAATTCGTGAGATCCTATTCCATTAAACGTAATTTCATCATTTCTCAATTTAATGTTAATACGACGTAAGCATGATTGTCTAATTAGATTAATATCGGCTCCAGAATCAAGTAGACCATATAAGTCGGCATCTTGAAGCGTCAAAGGAGTAACGATAGGGGTTGAAAACGCGTCTGATCTTGCGTTCGGCGAAGGGCGGGCGGGCGGATGCATGGTTACCCTTTTCCTCGTAACGTTCACTCGTTCCGTGCCTTGTTTTCGTTTCGGACAATCTTTGCTTTTATGCCCGAAGTCGGAACAATTAAAACATCGTGGACCATTTTCTATGAATTTGCACGTATTACTTTCATGATTTCGGCCCCCGCAATTATAACATCTCTTCATATCGCTGCGCGACGTGGTGATACGAGTCGAGGAGGTTACTGTAGGGCTCGAGGTCACCGGTCCGATCGTTTGTTTCGGGCTTTTCATCGTTACTTTCGACAAACTTTTCATATTTTCGTACAGTTTTAATTTTTCCCTAAATTCTTTGCAAGTTTTTGCACCAAACAAAATCATTTTGTTTTCGGGACGATCGTCAATGTTTTCTATGACGTATTGAAAAACGCAGGAAATTTCGATATCGGCTTCTTTTGATATTTCTAACATTCTGTACAAAAATTCCGTCAAAGTTTCATTTGTTTTCGGTTTAAGTCGTTGCATTTTTTCGTGTACTATTTTTGACGACGAAATTGGGGCAAATTCGGTTATCAAAGCGGCCTGAAATTGTTTCCACGTCTTAAAAGGTCGTTCATAATTGATAAAACGGCGTGCCGAATTCGTTAACAAACGTCGTCCGTAAATAAGTTTTTGAACCTCCGAGAGTTCGCAAAGTTTTGCCATATCGTTAAAATTTTTCAGCCATTGTCGAACGCCCATCGCATCATCTTCACCCGAAAAGTTTTCTACACACGTTTCCATATCGCGAAATGCGATTAAATTTGGGTATCTACGGGAAACGCGCGCTTTTTGATCATCGTTATCATGCACGTCATAAAAATCATCATCATTATCATGCAAATCGTCATCATCATCATCGTCTCTATCATGCAAGTCGTCGTCATCATCGTCTCTATCATTTACATCGTCGTCGTTTTTAACATCGGAAACATGCGTTTCATCGTTAGGTTTTGACCTGCGGTCGTTGACCTTTTGTTTTCGTCGTAATTTTTCATCGTTAGCATCGGAATCTATTAAACGTTGAAGTAATTCAAGTTTCGTACCTGTGGTATCGAGATTTCGTTGTTGTAAGATTTCCCGAAGTCCCGCAGCCGTATAAAACTTATAGTCCAACGTCGCCATTTCGATGTATCCCTCGCCGCCAAACAAAATCCACAATTAACGAAAGCGGCCCCCAATTTTGTGGGGTTTGGGGTGAGTAGACACAAAAGAACTGGCTTAATTACACTGTTTTTATTAAAATCGTCATTAAACTTCAAAATACAACTTAATTTAACATCGGACACTCTTTACTGCACGCCTTGTAATCGAAAAAACTCCCCCGGCAACCCCTCTCTTCTCACCTTCTCCAAAAACTCTCCCATCGTCCCTTTCGGCACTTCACTCTTATCTCTGACGCTCGCATGACGTCACTTCGACAACCCTACATCTAAGGGAAATTTTTGGTGGATAAGAACCACTGGTAAATTTAAATTTAATTTTTGTAATCTCTTCTTCCTTCCTATTTTCAGTATTTTTCCTCGGTTTTTTGGCAAAGAAACCCGGCATTTTTACAGAATTTTTTAAGTTTTACTCAGCCTTTTTTCTGAGAAACCCTAGTTTTATAGAATTTTCAGGAGTTTCCCCTCGGTTTTTGACAGAAATACCCCATTTTTACAGAATCTTCGCGAATTTTTCTCGGTTTTTCGATGATGAAACCCCATTTTTAATGATTTTTTGTGAGTTTTCGACAGTTTTTTGAATGAGAAGCCCTAATTTTATATGATTTTTAGAAGTTTTTCTCTTTTTTTTTTTTTGTACCCTCATGTGAAAGACAAAACTTTCTCAGTATTAAATGAGTTTTCGAGATTTTAATACTTCCCTCCTTTATACATACTTCCCACTCCTTAATACTTCCCACTCCTTAATACTTCCCCTCCTTACTACTTCGCACTCCTTAATACTTCACACTCCTATATTGTTCCTTTTCTTTAAGGAAGTGCGAGGATTTTTAGTGTTTTTCCTCGGTTTTTTGGCAAATAAACCCCGCATTTTTACAGAATTTTTGTGAGTTTTACTAAGCCTTTTTACTGAGAAACCCTAGTTTTATAGAATTTTCAGGAGTTTTCCCTCAGAATAAAAAAAAAAAAAGTAAAAAATGGGGTTTCTTCATCGAAAAACCGAAATGTGGTATTTCTGTTTTAATGGGGTTTCTTCATCGAAAAACCCCATTTTTTACAGATTTTTTGTGAGTTTTCGACAGCTTTTTGAATAAGAAGCCCTATTAACTTCCTCAAGAAGTTACTGTGATACCCTCCGACCCCCTGTTACTAGAAAAGGGTCTTCCAGACCCCGTAGGATAAATCTGATAAGTGATCTTTGCCGATCCTGACTTTGTCTGTGGTGCCGGCCGTCCGGCCGTCCGGCCGTCCGGCCGTCCGTCGCCACTTTTTCCGGAACACTTCACGGCCGCAATTTTCATCCGATCTTCACCAAATTTATACACAAGCTTCCTTTCACAGAAATCTTGAAAATGACGAGAGCTTTTTTCGAAATTTTTCAAAATGGCGGAGATATGACTGTTCAAAGATTTAAAATGAGCGCTGTGGGCGTACTGTTGGTCCGATCTTCACCAAATTTTCACTAAACATTCCTTGAATTATTTAAAAATTTTCCATGTTTTTAAAATTTAATTTTCCAAAATTTTTTTTACTTAATAATTTTTCTAGGCAGAAATGTGAGTCACTTCGCCGGCTCGAGGGCGGCCTCTCTTTGGCTAACCGTACTGAATTTCTACCTTGATATAAAATTTTCAAAATAATTTTTTTTTTTTTTTTTTTTAACTTCCTCAAGAATTTTTTAACGGAAAATAAAATGGCGATTTATTAGGTACTTAATTTTTTTTTTTTTTTTTTCAAAAAACAGAAAACGAACAACAAAAAATACCTAAAATTTCTAACTTCCTCAAGACTTACTGCGATACCCACCAAATTTATTTCACAACTTTTACAAAATTTAGTTCTCCTACTTAATACTTCCTCCTCCTGTATCCTTGAGGAAGTTATCGTTGGAAGCTCTTCAAACCGGAACTTTTTATATGATTTTTAGAAGTTTTTCTCTTTTCATTTTTGTACCCCCATGTGAAAGACAAAACATTCTCAGTAAATGAGTTTTCGAGATTTTAATACTTCCCCTCCTTAACATGTACTTCCCACTCCTTAATACTTCCCACTCCTTAATACTTCCCCTCCTTACTACTTCGCACTCCTTAATACTTCACACTCTATGTTGTTCCTTTTCTTTAAGGAAGTTCGAGAATTTTTAGTATTGATACGAGTACATCTAAGGGAAATTTTTGGTGGATAACAACCACTGGTAAATTTAAATTTAATTTTTGTAATCTCTTCTTCCTTCCTGTTTTTAGTATTTTTCCTCGGTTTTTTGGCAAAGAAACCCCGCATTTTTACAGAATTTTTGAGTTTTACTCTGCCTTTTTACTGAGAAACCCTAGTTTTATAGAATTTTCAGGAGTTTCCCCTCAGTTTTTTGACAGAAATACCCCATTTTTACAGTATCTTCGCGAAATTCTCGGTTTTTCGATGAAGAAACCCCATTTTTTACAGATTTTTTGTGAGTTTTCGACAGCTTTTTGAATAAGAAGCCCTATTTTATATGATTATTAGAAGTTTTCCTCTTTTTTAATTTTGTACCCCCATGTGAAAGACAAAACATCCTCAGTATTAAATGAGTTTTCCCCCCGATATTTGTTCGAAAATCCTCAACTTTTACTGAACTTTCAGGCATTTTTTCTCAATTTTTATCCTACGAGGTATGAACTTACCTTCTCACTGTATTTTTGAGCTTTTTCCTCGGTTTTTATTCCAAATTCTTCAGGGTTTACTGGATTTTGGGGCTTAATTTCTCGATTGTTATCCTAAGAAGTAAGAACCCTACCTTTTAACTGAATTTTTGCTCTTTTTCTTCTATTTTCTTTTTCCCTTCGCCCTAAACTTTCCTTATTTCCTAGTTTGATTTTTTGTCCTCTACAAACGAGCTTTTCTTGCGAGAGGAAAAAAATTAACTCCCTCATGTTATCAAACTGTTTTTTGGCAAATCTCTAGGATGAATTTTTGAAAAAACGCGGGAACTAAGAACACGTGAATACTCGCGCATGCGCGTTGTTATGGTATTGTAAACTCACATGTAGCAATTTTTTTTTGTTTAATAAGTAAGAACCCTAATTTTTAACTGAATTTTTGGGCTTTCCCTCTATTTTCTTTTCCCCTCACCCTAAACTCTTTTTATTTCCTAGTTTGATTATCTTTTCCTCTACAAACGAGCTTTTCTTGCGAGAGGAAAAAAAATTAACTCCCTCATATTATCAAACCATTTTTTGGCAATTCTCTAGGATGAGTTTTTGAAAAAACGAGGGAACTAAGAACACATGAATACTCGCGCATGCGCGTTGTTATGGTATCGTAAACTCACATGTGCCAATTTTTTCTTTAAATTTTTTTTTTTTCAATCTGAATCCATGGGTGTTTTATTTCGCTGAAAAGCAACCGGTAGTCATTGTTATCGGAGGTTTAGAGAGAGAGAGAAAAAAAAAAAAATCTTGTAGATTGGCAAATTCCCAGGAGAGGAAAAGTGTCCCGAAAACAGAATCTGGCCGGAGTCAGGCTTTGGTCAAACGCTGCCCCAGGTCAACGGCGGGGGGGTTAGTGGAAAGGGGATTTCCCGAAAAGTTACACTCCCGCTACTCCGAAAGCCTTGTGACCGTAAACTGTCACGAACTGTACAACTTTTTAAAGTGCCATTAATTTTAACGTTTCGTTTGAAAAAGTCATTTTTCACTCTTTTTTCCAGGAAGAGGAAATTTTTCCCCCACTGACCCACGTATTAAATCTGACGAAAAAAATTATAATATATAAAAATAAAATTTAAATTTTAAGGGATGATCCAATATTTACCCTCAGTATGACAGGAAATTCGACGGCCTAGAATGAATGAAATATTAAAATATTCAAACGGGTGAAAGAATTAAATAATAAAATCGTTCGGGTTTCCATAACCACAGAACGAACAAAAACATTTCACAATCAACTTTTTTACAAAAATTTTCCTTCCCTCAAAAGCGAATTTAAATTAAAATTAAAAAATAATTAATTTTTATAGAATACAAAAATTGTTCATTCGTGTATTGTAGGATAAACTTTTGAGAAGAGGGGAACTTCTGAGAAGTTTCGTATTTTGAGTAATGTTGGTGAAAATTGGAAGATTAATATTAACCTAAGAGGAGCGAATAGTTCATTAGGGTAACTACCTGTACTCGTGTTGACGTTGGATGGTGGTTCACACTCTTGTTAATTGGACAAAGGATTGGATAAAGAGGAGGAGGCCTCTCGTTACCAGACGTCCGATCGCTCATTTCAAACAAATGAAAATAAAACTTCTCGGTGTTCTTTGATCTTTAACCTGGGATTAAAAGGGTTTGATTAACATGTCCCTAAAATATGATATGGTTATTTATCAAAATATCAGACCACATAAAGGCAATCAATCCATGCGAAAACACGGTGACAAAAATCTTGTCATTTTGTCAAAAAGTTTTAGGACAAAAATCGGGGGGAAATCTCGAAAATCATTTTAATACTGAGGATCTCATCTAAAAAGGAAAGGAAAAATCCTGAAAATCCTGAAAAAAATTGAGGATTTTAGGATCTAGAAGTCTCGAAATCCATTTAACAGTGAGGATTTTTTGGCAAAAAAAGGAGGAAAACGCCTTAAAAACCAAATAAAATGTGAGGATTTTAGGATAAACATCGAGAAAAATGCCCGAAAATTCAGTTTAAAAAAAAATGAAAATTGAGCGCATTTAAGGAAAAATGCTGAAAATCCAGAAAAAAAAAATTAGGATTTTAGGATCTAGAAGTCTCGAAATCCGTTTAACACTAAGGATTTTATGTCAAGAAACGAAGAAAACGCCCAAAAACCAAGTAAAATGTGAGGATTTTAGGATAAACATTGAGAAAAAAAGCCAGAAAATTCAGTTTAAAAAAATGAAAATTTAGCGCATTTAAGGAAAAATCCCGAAAATTTAGTTGAAAAAAAATATATACAGGGTGTCCGGAAACACATGGCGTGGGAGAGCGTTAAAAAGTGGTTTTATGAAAAAAAGTTAAAAGTAAACCCCCATAATTTAAATGAATGAATTTGATGGTGTAGTTTAAAATGCGTTTGGATATACAGGGTGTCCCAAACAGAACCTAACTTCGTTATTTTCAATGAGAACCCCTATTTTTTATTTCAGATTCGTAATCTACGCAAAATTTCAAGTAGATTTGACTATTTTTATGACCATTTTCGACAACTTTAAAAAATGTCAAATTTTAGCGTTTTATGCGCTAAAATCCGTTAAAATCGACTTAAGAGACTCGTTTTTTTAATTCCACTTATTTTTTACCGAAGATGCTCGAATTTGTGACAGTTGGAATTTTCGGAAAAAAATTAGTGGAATTCAAAAAAAGAGTCTCTTAGGTCGATTTTAACGTTAGCGCAAAAAACGCTAAAATTTGACATTTTATAAAGTTGTCGAAAATGGTCATAAAAATAGTCAAATCTACTTGAAATTTTGCGTAGATAACGAATCTGAAATAAAAAATAGGGGTTCTCATGGAAATAACGAAGTTAAGTTCTGTTTGGGACACCCTGTATATCCAAACGTATTTTAAACTACACCATCAAATTCTTGATTTAAATTAAGGGGGTTTTACATTTAACTTTTTTTCATAAATCCACTTTTTAACGCTCTCCCAGACGTGTGCCATGTGTTTCCGGACACCCTGTTTATATTTTGCATTAAAAATATAATATGAAAATTAAAAAAGAATTTATAATGAAAAGTTTTATAAATGACGCACTTAACTTGTTTTCTATAAGGTATAGCTTTTAACCAGGCTCAATTAGCGACAGCTTTAATATTCAACATTTTTTCCTCGAGAGTTGAGAGAAGGGTTGGAAAAAAAGGCTTTTAGTAGACATTACGGAAGAGTTGAAATAAATTATTTCGCCCTAAAACTGGGCTTTTGAGACGAGATGGAGAGTCTAATGGGGGTGAAGTAATGAGCTAGTTTGTGGCGGCTAACAAGGTAGCAAATAACAATAGAGATCTGACGGAGAGCCATACATCCTGATAAGGCAATCTCCCTCGCCATTAACTTTTCGGGAAGAGAGGCACCCGATTTCACTGTGGGAAAAATAAATTAAAGGGCCGGAAATACAAAATAAATTCTAACGGAGTCTTAAACCCCATGGGCGCTGCTAAATCTAATTTGGAAATACAGGAGGAGTTACGTTAATACCGGACATAAATTCAAACGGAACGCTTTAAATCGAGCTATGAAGAAAAAGCCATAATGTCATTCTCCATCCTCTATCGAAATCGGGGTCGCTTACATTAAAGAATATAACCCTTCCTAGACATTTTATTAAATTTATTCCGGATTCAAAATATTCCATTTTACCATGAAAACGCCCTAACATTGAACCTAAATAGCTAAAAATATACAGTTTTTTTTTTCGGTAAAAACCGCGGGAAATATAGAAAGAAACGCCGCGAGAATTTGATACGTGTCGACATAATGCGGGTCGCCATAATGCATTGTACCATAAAATAGCCGACAACGCGAGTTCACCATAAAAAATCCGCAACTCAACATAAAGAAGTCGAAAACGTTCACCATAATACATTTCATCATAAAGAAGAGATTTAACACTGATCGTTTCGACATAAAATTTGTCGTTTCAACATAACGGAGTTGAACACAAAGGAAACTTTCATTTTAAAGAACGCCATAAAACTGTTTCTGTCGTTTGGGCATAATACATCTTACCATAAACTAGGGACAGCCAAAGAGCAATCTTATTTTCGCGTTTAAAACGCGATTATGGCGAAACGACAAAAACCTTAAAACTTGACAGTTAACCATAATGCAATTCGCACATAACCCTCTAAAACGAGCACATCCTCGCGAGAGGAAAAAAATTAACCCCCTTGTGTTATAAATCGAGATGATCTTCGCTAGTGAACAAAATTAAGCCCCCTTTTGTCATAAAACGAGCTGATCCCATTGGCTGCCTGCTCTTTTGCTTTTCCTAGTTTACGGTGAGATGCTTTATGTTGAATTGCATTATGGTGAACTGTCAAGTTTTAAGGTTTTTGTCGTTCCGCCATATTCGCGTTTTAAACTGCAAAAATAGGCTTACTCCGTGGCTGTCCCTAGTTTATGGTGAGATGTATTATGCGCTAACGACATAAAAAGTTTTATGGCGAAACAACAAGTTTAAAGAGAGGCTTATATGGTGAGATGCGTTATAATGACTTTCACTTTTTTTATGTCGACTTGCATTTATTGAAAAAGTCGTTTATGGCGAAACGCTTTATGTTGAAATGCATTATGCTCAAAATTTTTGAACTCTTGAGAGCTTAATGTCCAATTGCATTATGCCGAAACGCATTATGGTGACCTACAGATTTTGTATGTCGAAATGTAGATTTATGTTCAACTGCTTTAGGGTGAAATGAACGTTGTTCTCCTGAGAATTTTTCGAAAAATGTTTTTAAAAAATTTAATTTGAATATTGCTATAATTGTTTATATCTTGACAAAAGAAGGAAGTTCAAATGATTTGAACTTAAATCAAAGATGATTGGATTTCTGGAAAAAAGGATTTTTTTTCTTCTCTTGTGCCGCTAAAATTAAAAAAACGTAAATTCAATAAAGGCTGAAAAGAATTCGATTTGATACTGAGTAGAAATGCAAATGATGGTTCATTCAATAGTTGCCGTTTGCGAACTTTTGAACAGAAAGAAGGAAAAGCTTTAAGTTTTTTAATAAACAGACCCTCCCATTTGAACGGAGGCGTCGAACGTTGAGATTAATTAACTTTTTTTTTCTTTCTCTTTTCACCCCCTTTGGGCCTTCTATTCTTCCAAGTTCTCTTTGAGAATGTAGAAAAAGAAGGGCGTTAATGGTAGCCCTCGGATTGAATCGGAATTAAACGATTCCAGGCTTTCTGTCGGAATATCACCCTCCCTCGAAATTCGTCCTCACCCTCTTGAGGAATGAAGGAAACAAAGAGTCAAATATCTTTTCCGTCTGGAATCTAAGATAAAGCTTTATTTCTACGCCGAGAGAAAAACAGAAAAAACATCCAATATCTCAAAATCAGAATTTTTTTTTTTCAATTTCCAATCTTAAAAAACCCCAAAACTGAATAAAAGGGCCCACAAAGGCCCTTTGAACTCTCCCCTCTCCTCACAAAAACCCTTCTATATGCCAACCTTTGAAAGTGTTTACGGAGCTTACAGCAACGGTTCACCATGGTGCAATTCAATATAAAGCAACTCACCATAAAATAGGAAAAGCAAGCAGGCAACCAATAGGATCAGCTCGTTTTAGGGTCAATTTTTCCGAATTATGGTGAATTGTCAGGTTTTTGTTGTTTCACCATAATCGCGTTTTAAACGGCGAAAATAAGATTGCTCTTTCGCTGTCCCTAGTTTATGGTGAGTTTTATTATGCCTAAACGACAGAAACAGTTTTATGGCGTTCTTTAAAATGAAAGTTTCCTTTGTGTTCAACTGCGTTATGTTGAAACAACAAATTTTATGTCGAAACGACAAATGTTAAATCTCTTCTTTATGGTGAGATGTATTATGTTCAAATTTTGAACGTTTTCTACTTCTTTATATTGAGTTGAATATTTTTTTATGGTGATCGGTAACTCGCGATTTCTGCTATTTTATGGCCAAATGCTTTATAGCGACCCGCATTATGTCGACACGTATACACTCAAAGTTCTCTTTTGAAGTACTGTTTTGAAGAGCTTCCAACGAAAACTTCCTTAAAGAGAAGTAACAATATAGGAGGGGAAGTATAACGGAGGGGGATGTATAAGGGAGGGGAAGTATAATGGAGGGGAAGTATAAGGGAGGGGAATTATAAGGGAGGGGAAGTATAATGGAGGGGAAGTATAAGGGAGGGGAAGTATAAGGGAGGGGAAGTATAAGGGAGGGGAAGTATAAGGGATGGGAAGTATAAGGGAGGGGAAGTATAAGGGAGGGAAAATATAAGGGTGAGGAAGTATAAAAGAGGGGAAGTATAAGGGAGGGGAAGTATAAGGGAGGGGAAGTATAAGGGAGGGGAAGTATAAGGGAGGGGAAGTATAAGGGAGGGAAAATATAAGGGTGAGGAAGTATAAAAGAGGGGAAGTATAAGGGAGGGGAAGTGAGGGGGAAGTATAAGGGTGGGGAAGTATAAGGTAGGGGTACGTATAAGGGAGAGGTAAGTATAAGGGAGGGGAAGTATAAGGGAGGTAGAAGTATAAGGGAGGGGAAGTATAAGGGTGGAAAAGTATAAGGTAGGGGGAAGTTTAAGGGAGGGGAAGTATAAGGGAGGGGTCCTTTTTCTAGGACTAAAATCGTTGCCTTACTTTTGGAGGTCTATTCCAGTTGGGACACCCTGTATAATACAAGATGTATCATCTGCAGTTTGTACGTCGATATTTCGGGTATTCGCATGGCGGGGAGAAACCTCCTTCCTATATTCAGATAGATTTTCTAAACTTGGTTAAACACCGATTGACCTAGTGAAGTCGTATTATCTTTAGCGGATAGAATAAGAAGAGGGTTGAAGTGTTTGGGCGGGGATTAGTCACGACTGAAAGGACACATTCATTCCTCGCACGTTCCAACTTGGGAATTACGCTCAGTTTAAGAACTTTCGCCCTCTTCTGAAGGGTTAGAAAATACGAGAAATTCACGCCGTTTGATATTAACCTGACCGGGCACATGTGCATTCAAAACTTTCCCTACGTCTTAATTAGAAAACGTCTTCCCCTTTTCCTCAAATACAAAACACCAAATATCCATTTTAAGAGACTATAACCCCAAAGTTTCAACTCAAATTTGCCGAGAAAAGCATCTTGAGTAATTAAACTACTCAGCCAGTTTCAACTAAATAGTAATTACCGAACTTGATAACGTAGAGCAAATTATTATTGTGATTATTTAATCAACCACTTCTCGTAACTTGAACTAATAAACATTTTATTGTTCATTAATACCTTGCAATTAAAAATAATAAAACCTTAAACTTTAAAAGTTTATAATTTTTTTTAAAAAAATTTTTCTTTTTAAAAAACTGTATAATTAAGATTTTTAAAGGAATCTCTTTATCCTTTTTTTTCATCCTCGGGTTGTCCTAATAGTCAGCAATTAAGTCAATTTCCTTTTTTTTAAGCATAAAAAGATCTTTTTTTCGTAATCCTTCCACAGCTTTATCTGATCATTACGTTACATTACTTTATTTCCTCTTAAATGATGCCTTTGGCTTTATCTCCTAAATGCTGAACATTTTTTTCTGAGCCGAAAGGATTAAAAAGTACAAAAGTTAAAACAAAAGAAAACCGCATTTTTTCTTAGAAATGGTTAATTTTAGGATTTTCCGGACGATAAGGCGTGGGAGGGATCGGACAGATAGAAGATGAATTATGATAATCGTTCCCCATGAATATCGATATTGGTAGGTGTTAAACTGAACCAATATTAAACTATCTTTGCATTTTCTATTATCATAAAATTCAATAAAGAGCTTTTTTTAAATCTTGAATTAAAAATGAAGGAAATTTATAAAAGAGAATCCTTTTTTTTATTGGCTGTAGCAGTTTGTCATAACTTCATAAGGTTTAGCTAAAATGATTTTTTTAATAGTGCCCCATAATTCGATAAAAAGGGTGTTTTTTGGCAAAAAGACGTTATAAACGGTCTAAAATTTGGTTAAAAAAATGGGTTTCTCGGTTAAAAACGGTTAAAAACTCCTGAAAAACGTGGTTTTCTCGGTTGAAATTGGTGGACAAAGCCAACAAACTATTGAAAGCGGAGTCTTTTTTGGCTTAAATAGAAGGAAATCGCCTTTAAATCATGAGAAAAGAGGTTTTTTTTCTATAAAGGTAGGAAGAGCTCAAAAAACTGGTTAGGAGGTAGTTTCTTGGCAGAAAGAGCGAGAAAATCGTCTTTTCATTAAAGTACTATTTTGATGAGCTTCCAACGAAAACTTCCTTAAAGAGAAGTAAAAAATGTAGGAGGGAAAGTATAAGGGAGGGGAAGTATAACGGAGGGGGAAGTATAAGGAAGGGGAAGTATAACGGAGGCGAAAGTTTTAGGTAGATTTCTTTTCTTCAAAAATCTACCTATTGTAATGTACCAAGTAGTCGCAGATTCAAAAAATTTTCTATACGTTTTTCGTTTCATACCTCCTGGACCCCAAAACCATCCTCAGTTGAAAAGTTTATATAGCACGATAACTGGAGCAATTTTAATGTGAGGGTGACGATATCCGGTATTTAGAGCTTTTATCTCAATAGCTCGGACGAGTTCGTTAATGGCTGAAATCGGACCAGCGATTCACCTACTTTACTTAGGGCTTAAAAGACAAAATTGGCATTTTCTATTGAAATCCTAGTCCTTTTGCAAAAAAAAAACTTTAAGACCTCTGCGAGGGCGTGTAAAAAATTAATTAAAGCAGGTTTGGACGAGCCTGGCGCAAAATATTGAACTAGCTAAACTTTAAAAAAAATTTGAATTTATACCGGGAAATTATTAAATATTTTATTAATAAAATTATCAGATGTTTTTCTAGGGGCTCAGTGGCTCAATTTTTCTTATATCATCATTTTTATAAAATAATTATATATTTTGTGTTTATACATTTTAATTTTAATCATGAAAAGAAATCTACCTTTTAGTCCCTGCTACCGCAGGGTCATTTTTAAATTTTCCGAGTTACTTTTTTTAAATTAGCGCTTTTTTTCTGAAAAATTTTCCAATTTTTTTTTGTTTCGAAAAATTTCAGTTTTTTTTCGATAAATTTTCCGAGATTTTTTGTTTTGGAAAATTTTTCTAAATTTTCTTTTTTAAATTTGCGGTTTTTTTTTTGGTTTTTTTTCACCCGAAAAATTTTCTAAGGCCGGACCGACGCACAGTGCGGCAACCATATGGCTCAAGTGGACAAAAGTCTTTGGGCTATGGATTTCATAAAAAAATGGCATTACGATCTCGGATACGACCCACTGGGGTCTTAAATATGTAAGCCAAAACAAAATGTGTGAATGTGTTTAAATTAAATCGGATGTTTCACTCTTTTTTCAAGTATTTTTTTACTCTTACATTAAGAAAAGGCCGCATTATGCTTCGCTTGTACGGTCGAAGTGGACCAAAGTATGTTCATGACGGTTTTTTAAAGAAAACAATGAAAAAGTTTAAAATTTTTATTAATATTTCATTATTTACAATTGGAATTAGTAGTAATTACCTAATTATATTAAAATTTAAAAAATAAAATGGAAACTAGAAGGTTATAACTTATGAAGATGTGATAAAATTTCGGCAGCTGGTATCCTGAAAGAAAAAATCGTAGAAACGTTCAAAGCAGTTTAAAGCAAGAAACGTTGACAGTTTTATGAAGTTTAATAGTTGTTTTATTAGATTATATCATAATCTCAGGATGTTTTGAGAAGAACTTGAGATATTTCAATTTAAAGTTAAAAAAAGGGTTTTTTCGTAGGTATTTACGAAAATTATTATTTAAAAATTATATAATTATATTAATAATTATAATTATAATATAATATAACAATAATAATAAATAATATAATAAATGATAAATAATTACCTTCTTCGATGCTTTCCATTCCTTAAAATAGTTAATAAAACCTTCAATGTAGAAAATAAAACTACATACTGCAAATTGCTGTTTGATTCAGAAAGATATGTGATCTACCACTACTTCAAACATGATATCTATAGTTTTTCGGGGGAATATAGGATTAAAAGCTCCCGTTCCGTATCATTGAGGTCATTATGAAAGTATTACTTTAGTATAAAAAGTTTTTAAAAAAGTTGATTTTTGGACTTTTGTCCACAGGCTGCCGCACTGTGCGACGGCCGGGGAAGTATAACGGAAAGGGAAGTATATGGGAGGGAGAGTATAAGGGAGGGGAAGTATAAGGAAGAGAAAGTTTTTTTGTTCTAAGTTTTTTTTCTCAAAAATTTTAAATGTTTTTTTTTTTTTTTTTTTTTTTTTTTTTCTTCGAAAAGTTTTCTACATTTTCTTTTTTAAATTTGCGGGTTTTTTTTGTCCCCCCCCCCTGAAAAATTTTCTAAGGCCGGACGGACGGTCGGCCGGCCGGAACCACAGACAAAGTTGAGATCGGTAAAGATCAATATTCGATTTGACCCTCCGGGGTCTGGAAGACCCTTCCCCGAAAACCCGACGTCGAGGGTATCACAATAACTTCTTTAAGGAAGTTAAAAAATGGAAATAATAATAATAAATATAAATTTTGCGTTTTTGGGCCTTTTTACCTAGGAACACAAGTAAGCTTGAGGGATTTTTTGAAAAAACTGACATTTTTTACCAAAAAATCAGACGATTATAAAATAAAAAAGAAATGTACTTTAAACTCAGGGGCCCTTTTTGAAGGATCCTTTAGCGCTACAGGATCTATCGGCCTTCTCGTTGCTTTTATTCCCACGCCCAGCTCTATTTCAAAGATGATCTCCATTTTCACCACCTTTTATAATTAGATAGTTAACCCCAAGGGTAGAAAAAGAGGTCATTTTGTAAACCTCGTCGTAATTTAATTCTTAGACCTTTTACACCCTTTTAAACGAGCTCTTAACAACCTAATCTTCACGCCTTGAAAATCGCTTATAAAAAATCTAAACTTTCTTAAATAGTGCGATATAAATTAAAGGATCAGCACGAAATTGAAGTTTGTTGGTTGAAAAGAAATTATTGTTTGAAGAAAGTTATTGAAATAAGTTGAAAAGGGGGGAAAAAAGGCGACCATTTGTCCATTAGTTGATGGTAAGGTTCGAAAGAAGCGTGGGGGGTGAGATAAGGCATGTCACATCTCCCCCTGTCGACAATTGGCTCTTCTCTTTGTTCCTCTAATCTTCTGTCCTGGACAAAGGCATGTCCACTTCCTAGCTCTTTCCCCTTCAGTCTCAGAGACCCCTTCAACACCTTCTACATTGACACTTTTTTCTCTTTCCTCACCCCTTTTTCTTTTCAACTTGCGGACTCGCTCGAGTATAAAAGAGGGCAAAAGAGAACTTTGTGCTACGCTTCTTTAGTGATTGAAAAAGAAATCACAGCATTTTATATTTTTAAACTTTTTTTTTCAGATACCACAGGACGGTGGCGTTTCAAAATGAATTGGTACTACTGCGTGGTGGCTGCATTGATTCAGCTCGCCTACTCAGAAGGTATTTATTTTAAAGACAAACCACTTATTAGATTAAATTATTATCCAACGGAATAGGAGCTTTATTGATTCGCCCTGCGGCTCAGAAATTAACGATGGTGCACAGGGGAGTACCGAATCGCTTTGTAACAAGGAGATCAACGCAGGCTAGGTTAAACCAAGTCTTCAACGAGAATCCACACTCTATAATTCCACCGAAAACTTCACTAAATTAATAAAAGAATATTTGCGAATATTTAACGAAATACGGGTAACCCTCCTGAGAATAAGATTTAGTATCAATTCCCTCAAGTGGAAAGGTTCATGTTTTATTTAGTTCCTTTCCTGAGTGTCAGTAAATAAATATTTATATTTTTTTAATTTAAGATTTCGCGTGAAATGCGAGAAGTTTTGAGGACTTAGGCTAGACCCGCAATACTCAGGTGTCATGCGGGTCTAAAAAATCCTCAAAAATGATAGTACATAAATTATGTTTTAGAATCAGTAGATATTTCTGGCGTTTTCATCGGTTTTTGTACAATAAAACCTCGCTCGAATAAGAAACGAAGGCGATTTTTGAATTTCGAAAAAAATGGCGGAGATAGTACGTTTGAAATTTTAAAAACTGCGCTGCGGCCGAACCGTTTGTCCGATTTTCACCACATTTTCACATAAGGATGTGCCTCTCGTAATGGGTGGAAGTATAAAATTTCTCTAAAACTAAAAAAAAAAAAAAAAAAAAAAAAAAAAAAAAAAAAAAAAAAAAAAAAATAATTAACAAAGTGACACCAAAGTCTCCTTATATTTTTTACGAATTTTTGGTGTAAAAAAATTGTCACTTTGTTAATTATTATTATTTTTTTTTTAGAGAAATTTCATACTTCCACCCATTACGAGAGGCACATCCTTATTTCAAAGAGCCCTTTATTTTTACCTTGACACATAAAAAAATTTTCAGAAAAAAAAGCGCAAATTTAAACAACATATCCCGGATAATTTTTCAAAATTAAAAAAGTTGTAAAATTTTTCGAAAAAAAAAAAAACCGGAAAATTATAAAAGTTAGACATATTTTCGACAAAAAAAAAACTGGGAAAATTATAAAAAGTAATAATAAAAATAAAAATAAAAAATTTTCCGACAAAAAAATCGGAAAATTTGTCAAAAAAAAGTTGGAAAATTTTTCAAAAAAACAAAAAACTCCCCCCCCCCCCCCCGTTATACTTCCCCCTCTGGTATACTTACCCCCGTTATACTTCTCCCTCCGTTGTACTTCCTCTCCCTTATACTTCCCCCTCCGTTGTACTTCCCCTCCCTTATACTTCCCACTCCGTTGTACATCCCCTCCATATATACTTCCCCTCCTATAATCTTACTTCTCTTTAAGGAAGTTTTCGTTGGAAGCTCTTCAAACCAGTACTTTCCTTAATTTTTATCCTCCTAGGTAAGAACCTACCTTTTTACTGTAATATTCAACTTTTTCCTCGGTTTTTATTGAAAAAACCTCCCTGATTTTTGGGCTTTATCCTCAATTTTTATCGTTGGAAGTAAAAACCCAACTTTTTTACTGAATTTTTGAACTTTTTCCTCGGTTTTTATCCTATTATCCTCGTGTGTAAGGATTTTTGGCCTTTCCCCCAATTTTATCTTAAAATTATACCTTTTTACTAGATTTTTAGACTTTTTCCTGCAATTTTTATCCTAAATTCTTCTCAGTTTGCTTGATTTTCGAGCCGTTTCCTCCATTTTTATCCCCGTTTGCTAAATTTTTAGGGTATCTCCTCTATTTTTACCTGTTTTCTAGATTTTAGAGCTTTTTCCTCTTTAATCCTAAATTCTTCTGTTTGCTTAATTTTCGAGCAGTTTTCTCCATTTTCATTCTAAAATCCTTCCTATTCACTGTATTTTCGGGTTTTTTTCCTCCATTTTTATCCCTGTTTGCTGGATTTTTTAGTGTATCTCCTCGATTTTTATCATTTGAATTTTTATCTATTGAAAATCTGGCCTTTTTCCTCAGTTTTATCCTAAATTCCTCCCTTTTTACTGAATTTTTGGGCCCTTTTCTCAATTTTTGGCCCAAAAAACTCGTTTTTTACTTATATTTTACGCGCTTTTCTCTGTTTTGGCCCAGAAATCCATCTATACTCGAGGATTTCAGCTTTCATCCCGATTTTACGATTAAAGTCGTGGGTAATTTCGCACCGGTTAGGCCATTAATGGCAGTATGGCGGATGCCCCCGCCTGGGAACCTTCCAAATACTGCAGATAATTAGTTTGAGATATAAAAACAATTTTTTTTTCATTCCTAATTTTATAAATCTTTCGCCATTATGTTTTAATTTACGAAATCTTAAAAGTCTCTCCGAAGCAATTTAAAGGATCTTGAAAAAATTTCATTTCAGTCAGTGGGGAAAAAAAGAGAAATAAGACAGGTTGTTGTTCGACTAACTTATTTCACAAGGGAGGTCTGTAGGGAGCAATATCTTAGACGACCAAATAAAGCCTCGACATCTATTCTCCTGTCAACCTTTTAAAGTGTCACTTTTATGCCACTATAATATTCCTCTCTCTATTAAAAAAGTCGATGAAAAATCTCGATTTAATCGATTAGTTTGAAAGTTAGTCGAAATTTTGCTCACGTGTCAACCTTTTAAAGTGTCACTTTTATGCCACTATAATATTCCTCTCTCTATTAAAAAAGTCGATGAAAAATCTCGATTTAATCGATTAGTTTGAAAGTTAGTCGAAATTTTGCTCACGTGTCAACCTTTTAAAGTGTCACTTTTATGCCACTATAATATTCCTCTCTCTATTAAAAAAGTCGATAAAAAATTTCGATTTAATCGATTAGTTTGAAAGTTAGTCGAAATTTTGCTCACGTGTCAACCTTTTAAAGTGTCACTTTTATGACTCTATAATATTCCTCTCTCTATTAAAAAAGTCGATAAAAATCTCGATTTAATCGATTAGTTTGAAAGTTAGTCGAAATTTTGCTCACGTGTCAACCTTTTAAAGTGTCACTTTTATGCCACTATAATATTCCTCTCTCTATTAAAAAAGTCGATGAAAAATCTCGATTTAATCGATTAGTTTAAAAGTTAGTCGAAATTTTGCTCACGTGTCAACCTTTTAAAGTGTCACTTTTATGCCACTATAATATTCCTCTCTCTATTAAAAAAGTCGATAAAAAATCTCGATTTAATCGATTAGTTTGAAAGTTAGTCGAAATTTTGCTCACGTGTCAACCTTTTAAAGTGTCACTTTTATGCCACTATAATATTCCTCTCTCTCTATTAAAAAAGTCGATGAAAAATCTCGATTTAATCGATTAGTTTGAAAGTTAGTCGAAATTTTGCTCACGTGTCAACCTTTTAAAGTGTCACTTTTATGCCACTATAATATTCCTCTCTCTATTAAAAAAGTCGATGAAAAATTTCGATTTAATCGATTAGTTTGAAAGTTAGTCGAAATTTTGCTCACGTGTCAACCTTTTAAAGTGTCACTTTTATGCCACTATAATATTCCTCTCTCTATTAAAAAAGTCGATGAAAAATTTCGATTTAATCGATTAGTTTGAAAGTTAGTCGAAATTTTGCTCACGTGTCAACCTTTTAAAGTGTCACTTTTATGCCACTATAATATTCCTCTCTCTATTAAAAAAGTCGATGAAAAATCTCGATTTAATCGATTAGTTTGTAAGTTAGTCGAAATTTCGCTCACGTCCGTTATTTATAACGTGTTTCTCTGTAATAATACTCTGTAAAGTCATGTAAGTTAAGGAAGTATGATCCGTTTGCTATTAGGGGTGGAAAAGTCGGTTTTGTCGAGTCTGCACACGTCTTGACTCGCAAACAAGACTATTCTAGTCTCCTTCCACGTATTTATTTTCAAGCCTAAAGTACATAAAATAATGATACAAAAATCATATGAATACAACAGTTAAATTATTCGTTCGGTCAAACTTTTTGAAACATTTTTGTTCCACAATGAGCGAAAATGGAGGAACAATCAGTTCGATTGTGTTTGAGAGGGGTTGTTAAAAGTGAAGCGTAAATTAATGTTTCGCCATTTCAATTAGTCCCTGTGACAGATGATTTTACAAAATGGTCGAAATTGCAATGAAGGGAAGTGCTTTTTTGTTAAATTATTTTATTTCACGGCGTCAAAACGCACTTTTATGTAAAATGCAAAACTTTATCGATTTTAGAATTTAGCCGATCAGCTTTTTAAGGCTTTTTGACAGTTAAAAAAGGTGTTTTTTGACCATAGGCAATAGAAAAGTACCAAAATGATCGTTATATGAATAAAAGCAAATTTGGTGTTTCTCAAATTGACCTTTTCAGGCCTGGAAGGCCCTCTCCCAAAAAAACCGACCATGGAGGTTAGTACAACAGCTTTATTTTTTAGAAAAATAAAATGACCAAAAAGGGCGTTTTTTCCCTTTACCACAACAACAACAACAACAACAACAACAACAACGACGACGACGACACTAAAAAAATGCAGTTTTCGACAATCGGACGGTCGCGGCGCCACAGAGAAATTGAGGCGCTCCGGATACGAAGGGCGAACTCGACAATTTTAAAGTTTCTGTTTTTACGTATTTAAAGGGGGAAAAAATGGCGAATTCAACATAAAAATTATATGGATGTATTCAAAAGGTCTAGAATCTGAAAATGAAAAAAAACTGACGTCGAGGTATCACAATAACTTCTTTAAGGAAGTTAAAAAATTTGTCCGATGTCGAGTTCGCCCTTCGTATCCGGAGCGCCTCAATAAAAGATCGTCCTATGGGGTCTGGAAGACCCCTCAAAAAAA
>JACGAQ010002282.1:0-43442 GCA_014119065.1 Orius insidiosus | reverse complement strand
CAATATTTGACCTAATGAAGAAACGACGAAATAAGATCAAAGACGGGCTTTTAAAAATATGCTTTAGTTTTGTCACACATCCTTTTTTCCTAACCACTGATTTTTTTTCACTGTCTACATGGGAATCTTCTTATTAATAAAATAATTAAAACTTCTTATAATAAAATTAATTAAATATCTAGTCTTTATTTACAGACGTCCTTCCGGGGAAATCCGCCGTTTCTGAATATTCGCGTTTATAGGTTGACGTGGGGGAAATTAACTTTTTTAGAAATGACTCAAATATCTCAAAAATAGATATACAGGGTAGACTCCCCCAAGGAAGAGAGATGAAAAATAAGGAATTAGTCCACCTGATGGCGTCCTACGCACGACTGGTCGTGGAATAACCGTTTTTGGTTTTTTCTTTTTTCATCGCCATAAAAAGGTACTAGTTTGATGAGCTTCCAACGAAAACTTTCTTAAAGAGAAGTAAAAATATAGGAGGGGGAAGTATATGGAGGAGAAGTATAATGGAGGGGAAGTATAACGGAGGGGGAAGTATACGCATGGGAAGTTTTATTTATGTACTTCGAAGTTTTTTTTTTTTTTTTTCGAAAATTTTAAGTTTTTTTTTTTTCGAAAATTCTAGTATCAAGGTAGAAATAATGGGATTTTGCCCAAGGGAGGCCCCTCACGTAGCGGGTGAAGAGTGAAATTTCCCTATTAAAATGATAATTGAATAGGTGTCCGGAGAAGGGCCTATGTCACGATTTTTTCGAAACTCAGGTTTTTATCGAATATGGGTCAGTGTCAAGTGGTGTACGTATTGCCATGGTTATTAGTTGAAAGGAAGCTGCTAGAGGTCATGAGAATCACAATCGTTGAGAGAAATCGCAAAACTTGAAGTGGAAGAAGGGCCTAGTTATCATCACGACAGTTGCCACTCACCAACATATAATGGATATAATGGAAGAAGGGCCTATGTCACTTTCGCTAATTTTATTGCAATACTATTAGGGATGTTTTAGTATTGAAGCCTGTAAAATTAGGAAACGTGACATAGGCCCTTCTTCCGGACACCTATTCAATTAATGTTTAAAAAAATGATAATTTTTTTCATCAACAATTCTTAAAAAATATGGAGTAATTGGTGAAAATTTGGTGAAAATCGGACCAACGGTTCAGCCGCAGTAAATTTTTTAAAATTTCAAAAAGACATATCTCCGCCATTTTTCGAAATTCAAAAATTGCCCTCGTTAGTTTCTTGTACACCAACTAAAGAAATTTGGTGAAAATCCGTTGAAAATTGTGGCCGTGAAGCGTTTCGGGAAAAATGCTATGGACGGACGGCCGGCCGGAGACACAGATAAATTTGAGATCGGTAAAGATCAATATTCGATTTGACCCTACGGGGTCTGGAAGACCCTTCGCCAAAAACCCGACGTCGAGGGTATCTCAATAACTTCTTTAAGGAGTTTAAAAAACTGAGGATTAAAAAATTAGGAATTAGTCCACCTGATGAGGCGTCTATACGCCGAAACTGGTCGTGGAATATCCGTTTTTTTTTTCTTTTTTCATCTTCATAAAATACAAAAATTTAAATTAAAACCCGACAGGAGGGTATCATTTTTCGACGTAAGTTTTAAATTGAATTTTACTGGTTTGGCAGACTTGTTTTGTGAATTTATTTTATTTTCTCTTCAACGGTTTCCTTGAAAATACTTGATGTTTTTTTCTTCTATAGGTCTATAATATAACTGTCCGATATTGAATTATAATGAAGATTTATGTATAAAAAATTAATAAGAAAAAGAAGGAGTATATCGGGGACTCCTTTGGAACTCGTCCTATTATTGAGTCTGGTTATTCGGTTATTTACGAGGGGTCGCGTCGGGTCGAGTCGTCCTTTTTTTGAAGGTGACTCTTCGCCGCTCCTTCCTCTCGCCCACATCTCCATCCAGATGGCTTCATAAACGTCAAACAAAACTAATCACGAGGCGTCTCCGGATTCTCAAGCAACTTTTTTTTTCGGTCTCTTTCTTTTAATTAGCAAGTCTTTCAACGGGCCTACATTTCATCCTTTTGGCGACCGGATATTGAGAGAGGTTGTCTTATTTAAAACGTGATGAGGGACAAATTAAAGATCGTTTCGCACGTTTTAAAATCGATCGCAGAGTCGATAAGCCACCGGTTTTTTCCCCGCCTAACGACCCAAACTCCTTCTTTTCTCTTCTTAAAATACTAGAATAATTAAAAGATGGTACTGTAAAGACTAGATTTCCTACCAGTTAAAAATCTACCTGAAAACCGAGAAAAACGTCTAAATATTCCGAAAAAATGGGTTTTCTTGACTGATAGAATCAAGAAAACTCATGGAAATGTAGTTAACAACGGCTAAGAGCGCTTTAGCTGAGAGGTCCTGGGTTCAAATCCCAGTTTTTGGAGTTCTTTCTTCTGTGAATTAGAGCCTTGAATCTATATGCAGAAAATAATGCAATTAAGCCCTAAAACTTGAAATTTTTGTTCACAAAACTCTTTCGAGATCATCTTCGTCCTCTCCAAAAGGATATTTCACGCTTTTTAAACTTCTCCTTTTTTTCTCCTCCTTACTGTGTTCAATTACCGTGTTCTCTCTACTGGAATCGGATATTGGAGGTCAACAGGGGTCTATTGGGAAACTTCTATTATGGTTAATACACAATTTTCATCTGTGGGAAAAAAAAGGAAGGAGATAAAAGATTCGAAATAGCCTGTGAACTTCTGAATTCCGGATTCGAAATTGCCCTATCAAGAATAATATCGTCAAAATCGTTTACCGCTACATCATTTTTAGGCAATTTCGTTTTCAAATTTTGGCGGAAAGCTCCAACTTTAGCGGGTAGATGTGAAGTTTAAATTAATTTTTAAATCATATGATCATTTCTAAAGAAATCATCTCGACCATGATGGCGCATTTATTGCTTGCTTTTATTTTTAAGTCACCTCGATAGCGCGTGGTACAATTTCAAGATATACGCAGAAAACCAAAAACGTAAATTTGAAGTCATTGGTGCAACTGTAGAGGATGTTTTGTTGAACTGAAGGAGGAGGAAAGACAGAAAAAGAAGAAGACTAACTGCAAAAAAAAACCAGGCTTTCTTGACTGATCGGCATGAGATATTCAGCATTTGAGGCGCTCCAGGTACGAAGGGCGAACTCGACATCGGACAAATTTTTTTAACTTCCTTAAAGAAGTTATTGTGATACCCTCGACGTCGGGTTTTTGGGGAAGGGTCCTCCAGTTTTTTTTCATTTTCAGATTCTAGACCTCTTGGTGAATACACCCATATAATTTTTATGTTGAGTTCCCCATTTTTTCCCCTTTAAATACGTAAAAACCGAAACTTTAAAATGCGAATATCTCGAAACTACGTTTTGTCGAGTTCGCCCTTCGTACCCGGAGCGCCTCATTTGCTCATATGATATCTGAGAAGATCTTCACCAAATTTTAAGTTGATCCGCCATAGGGAGCCGAGATCCAGTTGCCCAGAAAACTCAATGAGGGACGCAACTTCTATTTCTGCTTCATGCGCAATCGAGGTATCTTATGTTTTCATCCCGTGCGCAATCGGTGCTATTTTACCGTTGATTAAAGACCCAGATTTATGCGCAATCAGGGTGCACCTTAGAAATCATTCAGTAGATAAAACAGTCGTAAAATACAAAATTTTCTTTGTTGTGTGGATATCTGAAGGATGTGGGAGGGTATCTTTCCCAAGATGGGCCGTCATTTTAGCCGAAAACGATGCCTGGGAGTAATTTGATTTCGGGATGCCTTTGCGTAGGAAACGGGTGGGATACGAGATGCCAATTAAGCGTGTGGCGCCGCCCGAGGAAATGGCCGTTGTTGGTTTTTAAAGAGATGGTGGAGGAGAAGAGGAAAGGGTCCGGGCACTCGGAAGAGGGGGACCCTCTTAAGACAAATAACCGCTGTCAAAACAAACATTGTGATGGCGCCCGAAAGCCAATCCGACTTCGTTTTCCCTCCCACGCTCTTCATTCCGTATACCTCCGGAGAGCCTCGGAGGAAATTGAAATTTCCGCCCGCAATAACCCGTAAATCACATACTAAAGAAAAAAATCAATCTTTTCATTTTAATTATCCATTGTTTTTACCTAAGCTTTCTTTTTCTAGAGCTCTTGGGTAACTTATAAATTTTTCAAATGAAAGTTATTGTGATACTTTCAATACATGGTTTTTGCAAATGGGTCTTTCAGACCCTTGGGGTCAATTTGACTAGTTTGCCAGTGATGCAAAATCCAAAAAGTCTCTTTCTTTTTTTTTTCTTCAAAAAGGATTTTAAAGCCTGATTTTTAGCTCCACCTCCAAGAAAAAGCAGCTTTTCTTTTCATATTTTGCATCTACTGACTTGAAAACGCTGATTTAAAAAAAAATCAAGGTTTTTTTTTGTTGTCTGAAAACTGAAAATTAGGAGACAAATGAAGTGAAAACATAATTAAGAACGAAAATTCCTTAAAAGGTCGCCATTGTTCTCCAAACGCATTTTGAATGCATAAACGTCGTACTTACCGTTTAGCCGGGCGATTACCATAGGAAATTTTTTTTTCGACTCGAACATTTTCATATGCGGCCTTTTGCATCGGACATAAACGGGCCCATTCGAAGATCACCTCTTGTTTTCTCGCTCCCTTTGTCGGCTCACACCAACTCCGCCTTTTAACATTCAAAACGTCCGAAGGCTTTCTAAACTAATGAAGACACGTTTCCGCCTCCGTCTATTGAATCCCGAATGCGCTCGGCCGCATTGAAAATAATTCAAAAAAATGTTCTTTCAGTAAATGGCCACCGCTTTAGCATTTGTTGAAACAAAAAAAAATATTTCCATTTTTTTTTTTTTTTTTACACCATATTGATCTGGCTCATGGACTACCAGCGAGATTCACAGACCGTCTAATCCAAACCTTCCTAAGAGAAGTTATTGTGATACCCTCCATGGAAAATGACCTTCGTAGAGGAAAGCTGATTATATCTTTAACATTTGTTAATTAATAAAAGTTACAGAGGGAGAAGAATGAAAAAAACGGATATTCCACGACCGGTTTCGGCGAAATACGCCTCATCAGGCGTAACATTTGTTGGCATTTTGGCATTTTGGCAGTTGGCATTTTCACCCTTTTCCTCATTAATCAAAGCAATCTTATTATTTCCTTCTTAAATTATCTCCCATGTGCTTACTTATTTTTCAGATTTTAAACTTTACCTTATTTTCTCTCTTGTAACTCAAATTTCAAAAAGGACATTACTGTGATAACCTCGAGTGATAGCTTCTGGAAATGGGTCTTCCAAACGTCATTATGGTTCATAAGTAAAATGCGTCCTACGAAGCAAATTGAAAAACCGTCTCTATAGGAGTATCACAATAATTTTCTTTCTTTAACTAAATAATGGACAAAATCTTTTCAAAAACGTTATACTTCCTCCTCCGTTATACTTCCCCTCCTTTATGCTTCCCCTCTGTTATACTTTCCCTCCTTTATACTTCCCCCTCCGTTACACTTCCCTTTGTACTTCATCCTCCGATATACTCCCCCTCCTTTTACTTCCCCTCCTTAATACTTCCCCCTCCTATATTTTTACTTCTCTTCAAGGAAGTTTTCGTTGGAAGCTCTTCAAACTCGAATCTCTCTGCTCTTCAAATCTTTAAAATCACAAAAACTTTTGTTAAAATAAATAACTTTTTTTAAACTTCTAACGGGAAGATTTCTGGGAGTAATTAGCCGTTTAAATCTCCTGCTAAACGCTTCCACTTAAAAAGATTTAAGGAAATTAAAAAAAAAAATGAAATTAACAACATTTAATGCTGTGTACATACATATCACATAACTAAGCTACATTATATACAGGAGGCTATACAATGGAATACATGTAAATTTTTTAAAAATTTATTTTTTTTAATCTTTTTTTTACGAAGAAAAATTGCACTTACGATCTAAAAAATTTACTTTTTTTTTACATAAAGGATAATTTTTAATAAATTAAGTGACTTGTGTTTTGTACATAAAAAATTATTTACAGTGCTTTATATACAAGAAACTGATTGCACGATATAAATTAATGGTAAGACAGGGTGTTTTAAATAAATAAAAATGAGAAAAAACACCCTGTATAAAGTTTTAATACTGATACTGAGAGACTCAGTTAAAAAAAAAGTTTATTTACAAAAGGAACTTCAATTTTCGATGGGCTTTTCGCCGAGGTCGGTGACCGGTTTTTTCTTGAGCATCCCGAACGAGTGGACGCTTTCGAGGAAGGATTTTTGAGTGGCGAAGACTTTCGCGGTCTCGACGTCTTTTTTGAGCTCCTCCATGTCCCTTTTGAGTTTCGCCCGTCGGTTTTGGAACCAGGTGATGACCTGGGCGTTGCTCAGGCCGAGCTGGGCGGCGATCTCGTCCCGGTCAGCCGGCGAAAGGTACTTTTGGTAGAGAAAACGTTTTTCCAGCTCGAAAATCTGGTGGTTCGTAAACGCCGTCCGGGATTTTCGCTTTTTCTTCGGCTGTTGACGGTTCGAGAACATGTTCATATGGCTCCCTTGTCCTTCTGAAACAATAAAAACAAACTTTAGTAAAATTTTATGGTACAAAAGGGCCCAAAATTTGAAGCATTTTTTTTTTCGAAGAAAAAGTGTTGAAACTATCATTTTCTGGAAGAAAAAGGCACATAGAAGGATCACAATAGGAATTTCTCGGAGATGAAACTCCGGAGATGCCATTATCTCGTCGAAATTCTTTGTAAACATAATTTCCTCGGCGTTTTTAGAATAACAAACCGAAAAGATAATTCGTGTATTAGTTTTGGTTCGATAAAGACGTCAAAAGTGGGGGCATTCTCTATTGTTCGGAGGATTTTACAATGAATCGTTAGCTCACCGAAGCCCGAGCCTATTGTATACACGGCAATTAAGTGATTTCAAACCGATGATGATGGAGATGTGAATCATATAACCGTGCCCGAGAGGAAAACAGGCGAAAAAAATGTCAAATATCAACCAAAAACTGCCGAAAACCCACTGCGTGAGTCACTTTTCCTGGCGAAGGGCAATCGACGGCGTCTTTTTAAAAAGAGATTAACGAATTGTAGTTTCCGAAGCTTCTTTTTTTCTTTCAAAAGGGATAAAAGAAGACACGTAAACTGTTATCCGGCGGCCGAGTCAAAGTCGACTTTATCCCACCTTTGTCCTCTAATAACTTTCCCATTGTGGTCAAAGAGAAACATACATTTCTCTTTTTTTTCAAAAGCCGACCGTTTTTTATGTTTTTTTCGGGCGTACTCAATAACCATTGAAAGGAATTCTTTTTCAAAAACGGATAAAAGAATTAAAAAGTAGAAAAGTTAATTTTCTACGAAGGGCAGTTCCATAAATGTTAATCAGGGCTTGATCTAATTGTACGATGGCGTGACAGCTAGCGTATAGCTCGCGCGTCTCACCTTTTTTTATCCTTCCTTCCTTTCCCTTTCTTTACCCGACAATGAGACAAGGAGAAGGCGGGCCGTTTTGAATTAATAAGACAGACGAGATGAGAGAACGATTAAAATGAGATAGTCACTCATGATATTTCGCGCGGTGAGAAAAAAGAGAATAACTTTTCGTCCAATTAGAATATAAAAACCCAATTTATGCATTTTTCTAACCTTTTTACAACCTTCCTGAAAAGTCACACGTGTGATGGAGCGATCTATTGGCGAAAGGCAGAATGTTGGATTTTGGGAGGTCTGAAAATTGTTTGAGTTGTTTTTAAAAAATAAAATTACTTTTTGTCCGATGGGAAGGGAGCTTCTTCTCAATTAAGCACGTCCATTTATCTTCCTCCCCGCCTTTCTCATCTTCTGTTTGTTCAGGCCCCCATTGTCTTTGCCTTGGGAAATCTTCCCTTGATTTATTATACTTTTCTTAATTTCCTGACCTAGGGCTTAATGATGGCATGAATTTTTCGAAGAGAGAGAGAGAGAAGAAGAAAAAAAAACTTTCAATTTTTACCGACGTACAGGTAGAAAAATGGAAAACTGAATGATATCCTATGTAATCGGTTCGGTCACGGGTCCCAGACACGATTCACCACGTTTGTCCGTCCTTTACGGCCCTAGGGAGGGAAGAAACAGGTGTAAAACGTCCTTTTAAAAACGGATTTATCGAATTCTTTTGTCACATTTTTCACTTTCTCAGGTCAGAGGCTTAAAATCTGGCATAATTCACCTTCAAAAAATTTGTTTTGCTGAGTTATAAGGAAATGATTAATTCAAATAGAAAAAAGTACACCTTAGGCTTTGAAAAAAACATTAACCGTGCAGAATTTGTGAATAATTAACGAGAAGAAACAAGCTTTCAAGGACGGCTAAACAGTTTTTCGATGAAGGGCATATCACCGCAGTTAAGCGAGGAGAACACGATTTTGCCCGGCTCGAAACCGACCGGACGAAGGAGGAAACCCCCGGCGATGAGTCTGCAGATAATCTCGTTATCCAAGGCTTCTACAAAAGAAAGGCACGGGGCCTCATTTACCTATTCACGCGGGCCACGGCGATGACAAAAGACGCCGGCGATTCCTTTGAGCCCTCGACCACGTTCTCCCTGTCATCCACCAAACACATGCTCTGATTAAACCCCACCTTTTCAATAAAAATACGTGCCCGTTAAAAAAATTCAATAAAAATTAAAAAAAAACTCCTTTTTCAAAAATACGGATTTTTAAAAAAATCTTGATTTTTGCCTTATTTTTATTAATTTAATGGTATTTAATTGCGAAATAAAATTCGAGAAGAGGGGGTAATTCTCAATTAGAGAAGGTAATGAACGCTTGGGATCAACCGGTGAAACCGCCCTGTCATTAGAGGGACGGAGCGGCGGCTACTCGATGATTTCAAGTGGACAGGCCTACGTCTCATTAGTAATCGAATTTATATCAAAATCTTCAACCCATAATATTTCCTTCACACGAGGGAATACAAAATTAGATTTAAAACCCCTTGTTGGGAGGCATAGAAGGAGGGTAAAAAAAAGGAGAAGAAAACCCTTTGATGTGCCCGATGGTGTAAAAAAGAAGAATTAATCTCTTGTTGAGGAGTCGTTAACTTGGGACTTCTAGTCATGGAAAAGGGGAAGGGGATGCGTTAATCGCCCCCACCGTCTTGAATTAGAGTCGGTGAGGATTCAATGAGATTTCTTTACCGTAAAAAAAAAGTTTTTCTCTCTTCCCAAGGCGTGAGACCCTCTTTAACGATTTCAAAACTGAAAGATGTAATTTTAACTGCAATTAACTTCCTCTCCTTGTAAAAAAATTGAAAGAAGAAAATAAAACGAATTTTTATTTTTCCTCTCTCTCATATTGAAGTAACCAACACGCTAGTTTGGCGGCATGCAGCACTTCCTTAATTTAGGCCTGACTTAAAAAATCCAATAATTATTTTTAAAAAGGGGACTTTAAAAGATAAAAATGAAATGAAAAATAACTGCAAATTGAAAAATGTAGAAGAACCGGCTAAAAATGCCATAAGACTCTCAGGAAACGGGAGATTAAAGCGGTAATATTGCCAATATTCGTAGAAAATTGAATTGTGTGTGGTAATAAGGTCATTATTTCGTAGAAAATATAATTTCATTAAATCGTAGAAACTATTATGTCATTATTCCGTAGAAATTTTAGGTAATAATGTCATTACGTAGAAATAAGGTATAATGTCACTAAGGATAATGTCATTATTTGTAGAAACAAGGCAATAATGTCATTATTTCGTAGAAATAAGTATAATGTCATTATTTGTAGAAACTAAGGTAATAATGTCATTATTTCGTAGAAACTAAGGTGTTTATTTCGTAGAAACTAAGTATTATGTCATATTTCGTAGAAACCAGTAAATGCATTATTTCGTAGAAACAAGGCAATATGTCATTATTTCGTAGAAACTAAGGTATTAATGTCATTATTTCGTAGAAACTAAGGTATAATGTCATTATTTCGTAGAAACCAAGGCAATAATGTCATTATTTCGTAGAAACTAAGTATTAATGTCATTATTTGTAGAAACTAAGGTTTATGTCATTATTTCGTAGAAACCAAGGCAATAATGTCATTATTTCGTAGAAACTAAGGTATTAATGTCATTATTGTAGAAACTAAGGTAATAATGTCATTATTTCGTAGAAACTAAGTTTATGTCAATTTCGTATTATTTCGTAGAAACAAGGCAATAATGCATTATTTCGTAGAAACTAAGGATTAATGTCATTATTCGTAGAAATTTTTGGTAATAATGTCATATTTTGTAGAAATAAGGTGATTATGTCACTATTTCGTAGAAACCAAGGCAATAATGTCATTATTTCGTAGAAAATAAGGTATTAATGTCATTATTCCGTAGAAATTTTAGGTAATAATGTTATTCTTTCGTAGAAACAAAGATGATGATGTCAATCTTTCGTAGAAACCAAGGCAATAATGTCATTTTTTCGTAGAAACTGAGGTAATAATGTTATCATTTCGTAGAAAACTGGCGAAAAATACTTCGAAAAAAAAATAATATAAAATGTAACTAAGTGAAAGAAATTCCAGGTGTAGCACTCAAGAAAATAAAAATATAGAGGCACTTTTAAAAGTAATAATGGAAGTCTATTTGCGAAAAATGTCGTGTATTTTGCTATAAAACTCCGGTTTTCTATGTTATAAAAGCGGCGACTCATAAACTCGGCGGTCTCTCGAAAAAGGTTAGCCGTGTCTATTTTACGCGAAATACTTTCGACAGATTAGTTACGGCTGTATGGGAATCGACTAAAAAGCCGGAAATATTACATGTGGGTTAATAAAGAGTCCCTTTCTCTAGTAATAAATTAAGTAGGGGGCGAAAAAAAAGGAGAATTAATCGGATTTCCGAGAGATTAACTTATCGGAGGCATGACTGATCATCCCTTATTGAAATGGCCTCTTTGAATATTGGGGACTAATCGTTTGGAAATGTGTCAAATGGCATATTGAAAATAACAAGTGTTCCTTTTTCTTCTCCGTTGTTTTTGTAAGTGGAGTCGATTATGTCGCGGGGAGTCGTAAAACTTTTTGAGTTAATAGGAGAGTCTCGTCGGGGCGATTTGTCGTCCGGGTGAGGCGGGGTGTTTAGATTGATTCAAATGGTGATGGGAGGGATGCCGTGGAGGGAGATTTATAACGCCAATAAACTAACCGCCTTCTCCACTAAACTCCCTCGCCCTTCCCCTTTAAACGTTTATATTGCCGAGGGAGGAAGGATCATCCCAAATCTCGGGAACGAAAACTGAGATTCGTTTCAATTAAATGTTAATCTTGATGAATTTATTGTTCTAGAAGACCAAATCGATGATATTTCTTCACACTTCCTGATGTAAAAGTCCTTCGAAATTCTCTCAAAACAAAAGGAATGTCCACAGAAGGCCAAAAATTATTTTTTCTAGTTAAAAAATCTATAGTTACCACAATTTTATGCGAAAATTGCTCCAAACATTCCTTTGAAATTAGAATTTGATGAATTTTTGGGGGGAAAATTTGTGTGAGGAATTTTTTTATGAGATGATTGATGTGATTATTAGGTGAGGTGTTGAGAGGATGTCACCTAAGGTGTTGTGACGTCATTTTCAAAGAGGTGGGCGTGGCGGGTGTCTCAGCTCGTAAGGGTTTCCCCTCCCCGTCGATTGAGCCGGCTCTTCCTCGCACCCTGTAATCATCTCGCCGCCCTATCTTTCTTTTTCCAACACAAAACGGTTCCGGTCTCTCCCTCTTTCTTCATCGCTCCCACTGAATTAGTGCATTCCGAGGGCCGGGATAAACACTTGTTTCGCCCTCACTCCGCCTTGTAATAATCGAGACGGAGGTGTCGCTTTGAAGAGTCTCATTCAACTTCTTTCGGCCACTTTGGGAGGTCCAAGAACATTAACTAACCCGACACTAGAACCCCACACATTCACAAAAAAAGGTTCTCCAGTGAAAGACTTTCTTTATGCCCTCCTTGGCTAATGTCATGATTCTCCACGGACCATCTCCCTCAGGAATTCACATTCTCTGCACCATAAATTACCTTTAATAGTCCCAAAAGTGCTGATTTTTAATCCACGCGAAGAGCAACAACTATTTTATGGGGGGGGGGGGGTCAGGGACCTAAAAGAAAAGCGTAAAACAAATATTTAGTTACCCCACACAAATACATTAGAAAGAGTCAATTTCTCATCCAGAAAACACCTAAAAATACAGTAAAAATGGTGTTTTACACTTACTTTGGTGTTCACCAGTTTTAGTTTTCTCAGTTTTTTAGGTGGAAAACACCATTTTTTACGTATTTTTCGGTGTTTCCCACCAAAATACTGAGAAACGCACTAAAACTGATAAGATAAGTGAACACCAAAACAAGTGGAAAACACCATTTTTTACGTTTTTTCCGGTTTTTCACCTAAAAAACTGAAAAACGTACTAAAACTGGTAAAATAAGTACCTAATACCAAAACAAGTGGAAAACACCATTTTTACTGTATTTTTCGGTGTTTTTCACCTATAGAACTGAAAACGCATTAAAACTGGTAAAATAAGTGAATCCCGTCCATAAAAAGAGAAAACACCTAAAAATCTATCAAAAAAGGTGTTTTTCGGCCTGATACAAACTAATAAAATCGGGAAAAAGGTTATTGCTGAAAAATCGAGAAAAACGCTGGCCGTTGCTCCTACTGACTATGGACCTGACGGTGGACCTACTGATTAGTGATCTTTGCCGATCATGAGGTTGTCTGTGGTGCCGCCCGTCCGTCCGTCCGGCCGCAGTTTTTATCCAATTTTTTTTTATTATTCTGGAGGACCTATCTGGGGAGAAAACTTTGAGGCTGAGGAAACTAGGTCCTCCCCGCGATGGGTAACACACTAACCAGGGAAAATAAGTGATTTCCGGCCAGAAAATCAAGAAAAACACCCAACATGCTTTTTGATGTTTTTCGGTCTGATACGAATTAATGAAATCGGGCAAAAGAGTTCTGCTGAAAACTCGAGAAAAAGAAGGGTTCCTATCGTTAGATGCATGTTTTATAATAATTTGAGCGGTATTCCGGTGGAACTATACGGGGGAGAAAATTTTGAGGCTGACGTGGGAGAACTAGGTCCTCCCCGCGATGAGTAAGTGTTGAAACGAGCGGTCTCGTGAGAGAATGAGCTCGGATATGTGTCCGTTTGAGAAGATGATGCGAGGAGAGCAGGTCGGACGGAGGGGTAGGGCTGGATACAGCGGGGGTAGAGGGGATTATTAATACTCGGGTGTTGGTGTTTGAGGTGAGCCGCCTTTGATTCTTTTGATCTCAAGCCGCCCTTGCTAACTAGCCGGGCCTTTACGCCCCCCTACCTTATAAACGCACCATCCATACATTCTGACCTTTAAACTAAACATTTTACACCGTCTTCTATGTAAGCTATTGTATTCTTTACGACTTGCAATACATGTTTTTAATTATTATACCAACCGCTTCGCTAAAAACTTATCATTTTAATCGTAGGGCATTTTTTACTCCTCCCGAGATCCAACAGATGGGCAAAAGAAGGGTGGTCGCCAGGTAAGAAACGGTGTAGCGAGAGGTAATTTTTTTCCCCTCGCAAGCAAAGCTCGATTTTTTAGATAGATTTTTTAGACCCTCGTAAAGCGTTTAATATTGACATAAATTATTTGAATATTTTTGGAAATTTCAGACTGTAAATCTTCAAGCCATAAAGTAAAAGTCGAATAAAACACTTTTTTTTCATCCCCTCTTTTTTAGGTATTTTAAATTCAAGCTATTCGTGTCCCTGTTTGTTTTGGACTGTGTAAAGAGTCTCGTAAATTTTTCACTTTGATTTTATTCTCCCGAGGGAAAGATTCATTTCAAAACATTCGGTTCCCACATCCCCTCATATCTTTTATTTAACGGGTCTCTAATCTTGTTGACTACAGCCGAAAACTTTATATGACAGGCGCCGAAATTTATATGAAAATATATTTAAATAAACGGATTTCTTTTCCCCCTCCGCATTAACAAAGATTTCTTTATTTCTATTCTAGTTTTAATTATGAAAACGACAATAGGAGCTCTGGATATCGTAGGTGGGCTCATTTCTCGAACAATGGGAGACGAGCCGTCATAATTTTCTGACAATGAGGCCCCCCAAATTAAAACGCACTTAGGGTGGTCCTAGAAAAAATCAATTTCGCGATTTATAAAACAATAAGTGAGTCGTCAAGTTTTTAAACTTTTTTTTTTCTTTTCTTAGGGCCCTGTGGCGCCTTGGAGTAATTGACACGTCTCAGAAGGACTCAATAAAACCACAAAAGAAATAGAAAAAGAAAAGGAGACTGTCATAAACGTTAAACGAACTACCATTAGCACTTTCAACCCATCCTTTTGACTACAATGAAAAGATAAATTTTTTTTAAAAACCTAATATTTTAATGTGACAATCAAGCGATAATCGACCGTTTAAATTAATGGACCTTGAGACCTCAATTTAAGATAAGAACCCTTTCTCTTCTTCTAGAATCAACTTCCTCAAAGAGAATTTATTGTAATACCCTCCAGGGTGTTTATGGGGGGGGGGGCCTCAAAAATCAAGGTTTTGCAACAAGAATGTCGACTATGTATTATTAATTGAAGTTACAGCTAAAATGTATTTGGCGGTCCGTAACTCCAAAATTATTAACTTTAGCAAGGTTTTGTACTTAATACTTTTTGTAGAAAATGTAATTTTGATTATTTTGTACTAAATTTTTTTACGCTAAGTCCATAGTTTTCGAGATATTTGATAAAAACTAATAAAAACTGCTTTTCCATATTATTTGAAGTTACAACTAAAATGTATTTGGCGGTCCGTAACTCCAAAATATTAACTTTAGCAAGGTTTTGTACTTAATACTTTTTGTAGAAAATGTAATTTTGATTATTTTTGTACTAAATTTATTTTTACGCTAAGTCCATAGTTTTCGAGATATTTGATAAAAACTAATAAAAACTGCTTTTCCATATTATTTGAAGTTACAACTAAAATGTATTTGGCGGTCCGTAACTCCAAAATTATTAACTTTAGCAAGGTTTTGTTCTTAATACTTTTTGTAGAAAATGTAATTTTGATTATTTTGTACTAAATGTTTTGCGCTAAGTCCAATAGTTTTCGAGATATTTGATAAAAACTAATAAAACTGCTTTCCATATTATTTGAAGACCATATATGTATTTTGAATATTTTAAGACAAATTTTTTCATACTTTTGACGTTTCGTCTTGAGAACAAATAATCGGACTGAGTCCGTTCGAAACTGTTTTGTTGGTTTAAAAATCCTCCAATTTCAGTATTTTTTAGCAAAAAAAGATTTTTTATCGCCAAATCTGTATATTTTAAACTACAGTTACTGCTGCTGATAATAAAACTATTAATTGGTGGTATTTTATTAATAATAAAAAGGTTTTAATATACATTATATTGTAAATTAACTAACTCTCATTAGAAAATGTAAAAAGTTAATAACATCTAATTAGAGGTGTAATTATGCAAATTAAAAAAAAATGTAATACAGAAAAAAAATAAAGAAGAGTTAACAAGAAAATGAAAACCTTGATTTTTTCAATTTTTTGTCTTCATTTTTAAGCTGAATATCGAGTGCAAATAGACGTTTATTATACAATTGTTATTTTAGAAATTGAGTGGAAGCTTTTGCTGATACTCGGTTGTTGAAGGTGAGCCTTGTGATTACTTCGCTTTCATCTCGAGCCGCCCGATACTTAAAGGCAAGAGGGCCCCGTTTTTCCTTCTTATTTCCAGGAGCAGAACGACGTCTTGAAACGGCCACTTTTATTCCTTTTTAATCTGAATACTTAATTTTCTCAAGGCAGGAAACTTGAGTAATTAAAATAAAAATGGTGCTAATTGACAATTCAGAGCAGATGGAACTCATTTCCTTTATATTCGTTCCAAATTGTAGTTTTATCGCTTTTAAAGTGAATTTAAATTTTTTGAAAGATTAGCAAATAAAAGAAGCTTATTTGCTTAAAAAATTTTCACTCCTTTCAATATTGAGGAAGAAAAAGGTGCCGGTTAAAGGTGCAAATGCAAAATTGTGCCATAAAATACTCAAATATTGTTTTTTCTTTTTATTTTTCACCTTGGGATTAATGAATCTTTGTCGGCTTCGCCGCCTTTAAAAAAATTCAATTCTGGTTCTTATGGAGCGTGGAAAAGTACAAAAGGTCCCCGAAAAAAAAGTGAAAAACAGCGTGACATTCGTTTAATCAGGCTCGCGACCCACTGCACCCGAGTGCGTATCAAAACGACACCAGATGCTTCCTCAATGGATCGATACATACGAGCGAACAAAGTCAATAATTGTTTTTTCTCCCTTTTCTCTTATTCTTAAATCCAAAAATAGACGTTTAGATACGTGAGGAAGGCTATTAGAGGGGAAAAAAGACCACACGTCACTAAATCTAAACATGTGTCTCACAATCAGACTCCCATTCACCCCCACTGTAATCTGAAACAGTTTGTCTCCATTTCCTCACCCTCCTGATACTGGTTTAATACGTCTTTTAATTTTCTCGAAAATAGAAAAATATTTTGGGAAAGGTTAAATACGCCTTGGGGACGCTTAAACGGTCTTTTAAGAATCCGAGATGAACTATCTGAACTCTAATTGGTCCCAAATTAACTCATACCGTTTCATTTGTCAGAATGTCACCCCAAAAAGTCCAATACCAACCTGAAACAAAAATAAATATCTCGTTAAAGATGCTCAAGAGCTGTCAGACTCCTTAAACATTTAAGTAGCCGTCCAACTGACCAGATATGAGGCGCTCCGGGTACGAAGGGCGAACTCAACAAAACGTGTGTCGAGATATTCGCATTTTAAAGTTTCGGTTTTTACGTATTTAAAGGGGAAAAAAAATGGCGAACTCAACATAAAAATTATATGGGTGTATTCACCAAGAGGTCTAGAATCTGAAAATGAAAAAAAAAAACTTGAAGACCCTTCCCCAAAACCCGACGTCGAGGGTATCACAATAACTTCTTTAAGGAAGTTAAAAAATTTGTCCGATGTCGAGTTCGCCCTTCGTACCCGGTGCGCCTCATATGATAAGATTTTAGCGCCTAGCCTATCAACCCGTTCACCCTCAAGGCAGGTAGAGGAGAGTCAGAGAATAGTCTTTCAGGGAATCGTAATTTCCCTTCCCGTATACAACTCACAAAACGGGAAAGGTCTTCTCGTATAGGCTTAAAACCCAGTTTCAGGGAGTCGTTCCGACTCAGTTAGTTGAATCGATACATAGTTTTTCTGATTATAACAGCACATAGAAATTACCTATCCCCAAAACGTTCCCACCGTTTTTCTCTTAGCGTGGGTATAAAGTTTCCTTGATAGTTTTTAATTTTAGCTTCCAAAATCCTTGCAAAAAGTACGAATCAATTTCCTTCTTCGATTTTAGCCTTTGTTGAGAAACTATTGATTTCCGATAACAAAATAACCTTCGTAAAATATAACCTATTTTTTGAGGGAGACCTTGGACCTTCCACCATATTGCCATGGCAGGGGAACAGAGTGAATTCAAGTCGCCAAATCAGTTTACAAAAATCTTTAAAGTCTAAAAATGAAAGGAGTCAGAGGACTTAATCACTGACCCACGTCGGCCGTGGTTAATTTGTCAACTTAAAATTTTTTGCGATTTCAGACACGGTTTCTATAGTAAATTGCCGGTCATAAAAGTTAAAAACATTAAATTACTTGAAAATTAGGTTTAAAAAATTGTATTTTTATTGATCTTTGTGCAATTTGTCTAAAAATAATAATCAGGGTCTCTTTTTTTTATGGGCCATTTACTGTGGGGCCGAAACGGAGTTTTATTATTGAGGAACTTTCGGCTCCTTTTATGTCCTCAGCCCCCCCCCCTTTTTTTTTTCTTTTTCTTTGTGTATTGACTCGGATTGAAAAAGGGACAGTAGCTTCGGATTGTAAACCGTCCCGAAGGGACTTGTTAATGGGCGAAAAGAGCTACTGGAGAGGTCTATTTTCTATGTTTATCGAGGAGGTTCTAACCATTTGAATGAATTCAGGGTGCCTCCTTTTTTGTTCCCTTCTGCCGCTTTCTTTTGAAGAAATTTTAATTTTTAAGTTAAAAGTGTCTCTGAGACAAAAACCGTGAAAAACTCCAGTTCTAAGGAAAAATTGAAAATCGGTAGAGCGCAGTCACTCGGTGGATTCACGAACTAGCGAGCCTGCGCATGCCTAGTGAGTACTTGAGAAAGAAGAGAGCTGAATTAGGCCCTTAAAAGCCAATTAATTTAAAAGGAAAGAGAGAGAAAAATTATTAAAAAAGCACGACCGCCAATTTGCGGCGGTTAAAAATGATTGAGGTTTCTTTTTATTTGGAATCAATTTTAGTAATGACGGATTTCGAGAAATAATTTATTGTTTCACATCAGAGATATTAGCCCCACTTTCTCCGTATTATTCAGGGGTTTAGTGTCAAACCGCATATCCACCTGGACTCGTTAGATTGCGGCGAGTACTTAACTCATAACTGGATAGTGTGAGAAAACATAATGCGGTTTTTGTTTAGCGAAACTCTTTTTAATTTCGTGAGTAATAATTCTATCAAGTCTAATACTTCGGTGTCAGAAAACCGCATATTAAACGTGTCTGATATGAAAGTAAAAGAGTTTTAAGTCTAAATTAGCGTCTGTCCCGCTGAGAAAATGTTTTGACGGAGGCGCGCACTCGGGGCGATTTTATTTTTTTAACGCCCTCTATGGCAGATCGAGGCCTGATATCACGTCTTCACCTTCCCACCTTCAATTTCCGATCCTTTATACATTCACGGATTTATAAATGAGGAATAATAACCGACTTTGAATAGTTTCTCTCTATGGAATTGAGAAATCCGAAGAAAAGGACCTATAATTTAAATTCATTTTAAAACATAGTATTTTCTAAAATAAAAATTACATTGAATTAAAAATAAATAAATTATATACACGATTTTTTTATAGGTATCCTAATTTAATATTAAAGATGATTTTGTAGGCGATTAACTCTGTTCACCAGGTGTGTTTAAAGAAACCGGGATTCTTTAGTGATTCCAAGATATTCCTGTATAATCTAGTAGATCGTGGCGCTTCAGTGGTAGGATCTAGTACTTGCCGCTTCTTCCCCATACTCTTTCTAGTCACCTAGATGTTAAATTGGATGTATGGGCAGTCCCTCGCCGCCTTATCTTTATTGTGAGGGTGTATGTCGACATAATGCGGTTCGCCATAATGCATTTGCCATAAAATAGCAGAATTCGCGAGTTATTACATCTCACCATGAAGAAGAGTTTTAACACTTGTTTCGACATAAAATTTGTCTTTTCAACATAACGCAGTTGAACATAAAGGAAACTTTTATTTTAAAGAACTTGTCGTTTGCCATAAAACTGTTTAATGTCGTTTGGGCATCTCACCATAAACTAGGGACAGCTAAAGAGCAAGCCTATTTTCGCCAAAAAAAATTAACCCTTGTGTCATAAAAGAGCTGATCCCATTGGCTGCCTGCTTGCTTTCCTAGTTTATGATGAGATGCTTTATGTTGAATTGCATTATAGTGAACTGTCAAGTTTTAAGGTTTTTTGTTTCGCCATAATTTTAAACGGGAAAGTAGGCTTGTTCTTTCGCTGTCCCTTGTTTATGGTGAGATGTACTATGCCCAAACGACAGAAATTTTATGGCGAAACGACAAGTTTAAAGAGAGCATTTTATGGTGAGAAGTGTTATGGTGACTTGCACTTTTTTTATGTCGACTTGCATTTATTGAAAAAGTCGTTTATGGCGAAACGCGTTGAAATGCATTATGCTCAAAATTTTTGAACTTTTGAGAGCATCATGTTGCATTATGCCGAAAAGCATTATGGTGAACTAAAGATTTTTTATGTCGAAATGCAGATTTTTTATGATCAACTGCTTTAGGGTTCTCCCTTTTTGTTATCTGGATTGCATAGTTTGTCAATATGGCGGAAGCCCCTCCTGTGCCCTTTCACCTAGATTATTAGCTTCGAAGAATAAATAATATTTTATAGTATTCTATGTTTTACTTTTCATCCTCCCTCAAGGAGAATCCAAGGATGGGAGGGTTGAGTTCGGAGAGAAAGGGTCTGTTGGGTGGGGAGGTTGTTTAATTAATACGCCCTTATAATGAGAATAGGGTTAGAGCCCATTATCCTACCCACCGCAGAAGGGAAGATTTAACGTAGACTCACCCCTTTCCTAAACACGTGTCCGTTCAATAACTCACGTGTCTTATCAATCAATTATTTTTAGATATCAAATTTTAAGGTAAAATGAGAAAAAAAAATCTATTTTAGTGGGAGATCTTTGAGGTTTAGGGAGAGCGATTATTGGTTTCACGAAAGTGACTGATGAGATAAACACCCCCCTAAACTATCAGATTCGTAAAGTGATTTAGGGCCTTGAGAAGGGCCTATGTTTACTCTTCTGGGGACCCCTAATTAACCTCGGTCTCGACGGGGGCCTTCCCGGAGGACATCATTCAACCCCCGAAGATCCCAAGGGTAGGCGTCATACCGTCTGCTCCCTTTTTGAATAATCGCTTCCTTTTCAGACAGAAATCACGAAGGAGGAGAGAAAATAAAAATCCGGGCCGTGTCCTCAATCGATTCTTGACAGCAAATCTCTTTTTAACGCCCGCATTCTTCAACTGCAAGCAATTCTCGACGCGAAACATAAAAAACGTTAGTTTTCTTTTCGTACCGTAAAATTTGGGTTTAAATGTTTTCTGTCCTAAAAACAGTAAAATGTGGGCTGTGGCTACCATTTTGTGCGAGATTTAATTTTTGATATACAGGGTGTTCCAACAAGAGTGGACCAGCAACTTTACGGCAAAGCATGTAGTCCTAAAAAAAAAGTTAAATAAACCCCCCTTATTTTTGCATGGGGAATCGACTTCTTTTGTTAGATTTTGGTTTTGGTATACAGGGTGTCCCAGAGGACAGCAACTTCGATATTTTAAAGAGAACCTATGTTTATATGCTTTTAATAGACTCTACGCTCAATTTTAAGCAAATTTTACTTGGTCATTTTTTTTTCGATTGGAGAACTTTTTTTGCTACCTATGAATTTTGTCCCAACCCCCCGCATAACTTCTATAATTTTTGTCTACAAAAAAAGTTAAAAGAAAGCCCCTTGTTTTTTGACGAAGAATTGATTGCAGCTAACGAATTTTCATTTTGGTGTACAGGGTGTCCCAGAGCGACAACAACTTTGCTATTTTAAATGGGAACCCCTATTTTTATTTCAGATTCGTAATCTACGCAAAATTTCAAGTTGATTTGACTATATTATAACCTCTTTGGACAACTTTAAAAAGTGCTAAATTTAGGGATTTTTGGTCTAAAATTTTTTTTTTTTGTAAGACTGCTTTGCCGTAAAGTTGCTGGTCCACTTAGTTGGAACACCCTGTATTTTGTTTCCCATCAACTGGGAATTAATCAATTCCAGTTCGGGGAGTCCGCGTCGTGGGGTCGTCCGTGTTTCTGACGGGTAAATTGGTCCGGGAGAAAACCCGTTGGACCTCACACGTCACTTAAAAATGCTAATGGACTTTTATGAAGAGATTTTGAAACACGAGAAGCCCGAAGAAAAAGGGTAAAGGAGTGGGGAATCGACTTTTACTTTTTCTTTCTATCAATTTCCAGCGTAATTGGAGTCTATTATACAAAACTAGCCGAAGGGTGTTTGAACAATCGGAGAGCGGAAATTAATCGTCGGACAATCATCTAGAGCGAAATGACATTTTGATTCTTCAGGGAAATTTTTTTTATGTAAGGATTAAATTTTTGAGTACAAAAAGCTAATTGATCTTGAAAGGCTTACGAGGGTTGGAAGGTTTATTTAAAGGGGACGTTGACAAGATTAATAAACTAGATCCTCCCCCTCCCAAAATGTTCTTCGGGCGTGAAAACACCCCCCACCCTGGTGACTAGAGGACAATAAACAGTTTGTCAACTCGAGTTTCTACCCGGGTACTTCGAAACGGAGGGAGTGCAAAAGAGACGGGAGGGGCGGTGAGGGGGGGTTTGGCTATTTTCCGTCCGATTACCCAGTAATGCGAGGGTGGTAAAGCGGGGTGTAGAGGGGAGGCGGTTACTGCGATAAACGAAAGGGGGCGGTACTTGTCTTCTCGCCCGTTCCCCACCGCCTCCACTCCGCAAAGGATTTTCCAACGACCCACTTCTCCCCCCCAGGACGGGATGATTCCAAACCCGCAACCTCTGTTGCTTCGTTTAAAACTTGGAGAAAGACAACATTGTAGGATTACCAAGTCACAGATTTATTCCAAGCATATTTAGGATTTTCCTCCTCTTAAGCGAGAAACCTTTTATAAACATGATTTTCGTGATTCCCCCGCACTTGAGGGTTTTCCATTTCTTTGTGCCTCAAAACTCCGGTTAATCGGATTTCGGAAGTGTTGCTTGGACATAAACCCGAGAGAACCTTTTTTTCTCCGGATTTTGGGGATTTATCAACGGAAAACCCTCTTTTTGGCCAGATTTAAGGCGTTTCCTCAGTCTTTTGGCCAGATTTAAGGCAGTTTCCTCACTTTTGCCAGATTTAAGGCAGTTTCCTCACTTTTGGCCAGATTTAAGGCAGTTTCCTCACTTTTGCCAGATTTAAGGCAGTTTCCTCACTTTTGCCAGATTAAGGCAGTTTCCTCACTCTTTTGCCCAGATTTAAGGCAGTTTCCTACTCTTTTGCCCAATTTAAGGCAGTTTCCTCACTCTTTTGCCCAGATTTAAGGCAGTTTCCTTACTCTTTTGCCCAGATTTAAGGCAGTTTCCTCACTTTTGCCAGATTTAAGGCAGTTTCCTCACTCTTTTGGCCAGATTAAGGCAGTTTCCTACTCTTTTGCCCAGATTTAAGGCAGTTTCCTCACTCTTTGCCCAGATTTAAGGCAGTTCCTCACTCTTTTGCCCAGATTTAAGGCAGTTTCTCACTTTTGCCCAGATTTAAGGCAGTTTCCTCATTGCCCAGATTTAAGGCAGTTTCCTCATTGCCCAGATTTAAGGCAGTTTCCTCATTGCCCAGATATAAGGCAGTTTCCTACTCTTTTGCCCAGATTTAAGGCAGTTTCCTCACTCTTTTGCCCAGATTTAAGGCAGTTTCCTCATCTTTTGGCCAGATTAAGGCAGTTTCCTCACTCTTTTGCCCAGATTTAAGGCAGTTTCTCACTATTTCGCCCAGATTTAAGGCAGTTTCCTCATTGCCCAGATTTAAGGCAGTTTCCTCATTGCCCAGATTTAAGGCAGTTTCCTCATTGGCCAGATTTAAGGCAGTTTCCTCACTCTTTTGCCAATTTAAGGCAGTTTCCTCACTCTTTTGCCCAGATTTATGGCAGTTTCCTCACTCTTTGCCAGATTTAAGGCAGTTTCCTCACCCTTTTGGATAAGAAACTCCCTTTGTAAAGGTTTTTGGGCTTTGCCTGTTTCTTTCAGATTAAGAAATTCTTTTTGCACAGAAATTTTTCTTAATCTCTGATTATTCAATATCTATTTTTAAGCGTTTTTATACTTTTTACGTTTTTTAAGTTATTTTTGGCGTTTTCACTCTCAAGAGATCCGTTTTTTACTTTTTAAATCATAAGCGATGTTTTGGCGTTATGCTTAGAAAAGCCTATTTAAAAAACTTTTAGATCATAAATTGGTTTTTTTTGTTTTTTCATGCACCGAAAATTAGATTTTGACGCTTAAAATAAGAATTAGCGTGCAAAATCGAGTGTCTTTTATATTGAGATTTATTTTGGCCTTTCGGACCGTTTGACGAGAGGCCAAAACAAAACGCCCACGGGCAGCCCAATCTAGTTAAGAGATCTGGCAGTCGATTTGTTAAAAAACGAGAGTCTGAGGTGGGGAGAAGAAACAGAGTTCCGATATTACGAAAATGTTTTAAAAATGAAACGATTTGGAGCCGTCGGTAATTAGGGGAAGGAAGGGGCGAAGGTTTTTTTTTCCTCGTGGGGGGATCTTTTTGGCTCTTCATTCGTAGTCGTTTATCTCCGGGACGGAGACCTCTGAACAAACAGCGAAGTTGTCTTTTCAAACGGAGCGTGGAGGGAGTTGGACGACTCTTGAAATCTACACCTGTTTCGTCCGTTTCCTCCACGCCCCATTTCCACTTCCCCCTGATTATTTTACCCCACTACTCCTTCCCTCTTCGTCCCGCGGAGAGTCCTTAACGAGAAACTCGAAAAAACACTAATTAATTACCATTTTCAAGAGAAAGAAAAAAATGTTGGTCGCTCTCCAATAAAAATCTTTAATAAACCATGATTAAGTTTTCAGCACTTTCCAAGGGCGACGCGACGCTTCAAACGGATTTTTCTGAAGTTCACCCGTGACTAAAGATGACCGCGCGTAAATGGCCGCTTAGAGAAACTATTTAGGTTAAAACGCTTAAAATTTTTATTTAGAAAACGCAAAAACCGTCGCTTCTTATATGAGGCGCTCCGGGTACGAAGGGCGAACTCAACATCGGGCAAATTTTTTTTTTTTTCATTTTCAGATTCTAGACCTCTTGTGAATACACCCATATAATTTTTATGTTGATTCGCTCTTTTTTCCCTTTAAATACGTAAAAACCGATGTGCGGCAAAGCTCTAACTGCGATATCCGAGCGGGTACGAAGGGCGAACTCCACATCCTCGTCCACAACCTCCCACTCCTTTTCCCATTCCAGGGCCTGACTTTTCTGTTGAGTTCGCTCCTAACATAAAACTTTAAAATGCGAATATCTCGAAACTACGTTTTGTTGAGTTCGCCCTTCGTACTCGGAGCGCCTCATATAAAAACAAAAAACTTCTCAAATAAGAAAAAAATGCTCTCTAACCATTTAGCATCTCAGGTTTTTTATGAGTTAACACCTCGATTTTAATCAAAAATATTTTTTTTTCAAAAACAACAATAATTAAACTTAAAACCTACAATTTGTTCAATTAAACAGGGAAAAAGGTTAAATAAGCGAGTTTTACATTTCTGATTTTCAGCAATAATTGGTCAGTAACACGATATGTCGATATAGGCTCCCTTTTAATTGCTCACAAGCCGAATGGAAACGAGAAGGGAGGCGAGGAAATCTGAATTTAATTGATCCGTTCACTCGATAAGTAAATTAATTATCAATCCATGAAAACGGGGGGAAAAAAATTGAATAAACCGATTTCCGATTATTATTTTATTGCAAGAAAAAATATGAGGGAGCAATCGCGTTTTACGGATTTTCCTGGGCTCCCGGGGAGTCAAAATTTCTGGAGAACATAAAAAAACGAAAATAACGAAAAGGGTGTTTTTGGACAAAAGACCGAGACAAACGCTCAAAAATCTGTCAAAAGGGTTTTTTTTTCGGCCGAAAAACCAAGAAAATCCCCAAAAAATTCGTTGAAAGAGGAGGTTTGTACACCGAAATCCCAAAAAAAGTGGGTTCCTCGCTACTAGAATCAAGGAAAACTCGAAAACTCCAGAAAATCTGGTAGAAAAGCCCCCCCCCCCCCCAAAAAAAAGGTAAAAGGGGTGTTTTTGGCCGAAAGAGCAAGGAAATCTCCTTTTTTTATTGAAATAATAAACCATTGTATGACATTTTTGGAAGCGGTAGCCGAGAAAATCGACCGCGCGTTTTTTTATTTTTTAACGTGTCATCATTTTTGAGAAAGACCGCGTTCCCACGTGGTTTCCCGAACGTTTAGAACGTTATTTACGTGACTCGTCCACCTCATTTGGGTTGAGGGCTACCGCAAAAATGACATGCCTCCTTTTCGAGAATATAAATTCGGTCTTTAGAGAACCGAGGAATGCCCGTGGGAAAAAACCGTCGGAAACCGCAAGCGTGCCCCATAAAGTCCGGCCTGGACGTTACTTATGGAAAAAAAAGAATTCTTTTAGTCTCAAAACACAAAATCCTTGAAAAATAAGAGTCCAAATCGGCAAATTACAGTTTTTTTAAAAACCTGATAGGTTACTCGGCTTAAAAAGTCCCCTCGGGCGAACTTATGAAAAAGGCGTCTTTGATTTCTTACAACCAAAATCTCCATGAAATAAAATTTTTGAGGGAAGAAAGTATACATAACTCCATTTTTTTTCCTCAGAAAATTTAAAATCTTCAAAGAAAGTGTAAATGAAGCTATAAATCGGACGTAATGACACTTCATCTCCCATGATGTTATTTTTTAAAGCACCCATTTTTTGGTAATTGGATTAATTAAATATAAGTTTGTGATGGGGGAGCTCTTCGCAGGTGGGCCCGAGGTAGGTTGGAAATGAGTGCCGGGCGGCGCGGAAGATAATGAGAGGGCACAGAAAGGCGGACGAGTCATGGGAATGAGCAACTAGGCTCGTGCCCATTTCCCTATCCATCCCTAATACCCTTCCGTAATTGAGAAACTGATTGACTACACAAAAACTTGTCGAAGAATAAAACGGAATAATAAAAAGAGTCCTAAAAACAGTTTGCCATTTAATAAAAAATAGATTTTCGCACCCATAAAATGAGCTTTTTAACAGTTTTTATCTTCTACAAAGAAAATGACTGATTAAGAGAAGAAAAGAGGGATTCAATCATTTTTAAATCAAAGGGCTGTCACCAGTTTGACAGATTTGCTTGGATATCTTTACATCAAGAGTTTGGACCCTCAAAAATGGACCAAAAAAGGACTTTGAAACCCTTATTTAGGCTGGAAATGGCCCAGAAACTTTCCATGATACGAAGATAGCTTCAAAAAGAGAGCAGCGAAGCTAGCGGAGTAATTCACAGACTTCATAAACAGCTTGAATAGAAGGATAAAAAAAGAAAACCTTCAGAAGAAATAATCTAAAGAAATGTGCAAAAACAAATAAATCCTGGAAGTTATAACAAAAAAGGAATTGCAAATAGCGTAATTTAGTTAAGGGGAAGGTAGGTGACGTCATTTTTTTCTGTAAGGATTAAAAACGAGATTGTCAGAATTCCAACGCCCACCATCTTCCCTCACGTTGGGAATACTCAAGTAGTAAAAGGTCGAATTAAAAAGAGGACAATCAGGTTCGAAATTTACAAATTGAAACAAAATGGTTAATGGAGGGGAACCCTCTTAAAGGAGGATTTTGGTAACATTATTTTTAATGGAAGTCCCTTCTTCCAAATAAGTGTTTAATGCGAATTTAAGGTTTACAAGTTAAAGCGTTTTTAATCCCCTCCGGAGGGGATTTTAAAACAAATAAATCCACCAGCCACCCCATGAATAACAATAAGGAAAATTTGTTTTCTCTGGAATTTTCATGAAAACATTTTTTTTATCATCTTGGGTGGGACAAAAGACGAAGAAGGTGTATTATATGGCCCTTTTTTATAAAAGCACTTCGTCTTGGGCGAGACATTTCGCTGAGCCATTTGTCCGGGTCAATTTTTGCCCTCCTCAAAATCCCCTTTCCGCAACATTGAGCTCGAATTCCTCGCCTACACAAAAGAGACTTTTTTTACTTCAGTACCGTTTATGGTCTCATTGTAAATAGATCTCGATATTTTATGTTATTCATCCCTTTTTCCTATCAAAAATGCCTTTGATTTAAAGTTTTTCGGGGCAAATTTTTTTCGGTAGAACAGAAAAATTGAAGTTATTTTAAGCCTAAAATGGGTCAAAACAGTTAAACTAACCATTGTTGGGAGTTTTCCTCAGTTATTTGTCGTTAAATTGCGTTTTCTTCGGTCCTACAGCAAAAGACTCCATTTGAGCGCTAGGTTTGTCCATAAATATTATTTATATCAGAATTTTTGAGTGTTTTAATAAAATTTATTTTATTACCCCTATGTTTGGAGGGATCTTCCACATCCTGTGGGGAAAATTGATTGATCTTTTCCGATCTTGAAGTTGTACGTCGACAGATTTTTCGAGGGAGCCGAAAACTCGGACTGTTCACCCCCGTTTTGTTTGGCTGATCTGGGGTAAAACTTTCATTTTATATACCAGGATGAATTTTTTTTAAATTTCGGTCTTTCTCAAAATCACACGCTTTCCTTAGCCTGAGCAACTGCATCAATTTAAAACTTTTGAAGCACATTTTCTGTCAAATTAAATGACTAAAAACCTTGAATAGAGATTATAAATTCGTGGGCCAGTGGTCAATTTCTCCTACTCATTAGGCGGTACAACTTTAAGAAATGTCTAAAAATAGATTTTAAAAAACCGCTAAATCTGGCATTTTTTAAAAGTTGTCTAAAGAGGTCATATAGTCAAATTAACTTAAAATTTTGCGTAGATTATGAATCTAAAATAAAAATGAGGGTTCTTATATAAAATAACGAAGTTAGTGTCACTGGGACCCTGTACACCAAAATAAAATTCGTTAATTGCAATAAATTCTTCGTCAAAAAAGGGGTTTACATTTAACTTTTTTTAGGACGAAAATTATAGAAATAATACGGGATCAGTCTAGTTGGGACAAAATTCATACCCAAATAAATGTGCTCCAATCGAAAAAACTGCGTAAGTAAAAGTTGCTTAAAATTGAGCGTAGAATCGTTAAAAGCATAAAAACATAGGGTTCCATTTAAAATAACGAAGTTAGCGCCTCTATGCGGCATTCTGTATACCAAAACCAAATCTACCAAAAGGAGTAGATTCCTAAGGGGTTTACTTTACTTTCTAGGACTAAATCCTTTGCCGTAAAGTTGCTGGTCCACTCTAGTTGGTACATTGAAGCCAAAAACTTTTTGGATTATTCATTTTTAAAAACGATTTCAGCCCTTAATTTTTAAGGGTGAATTTTTCATTAAAAAATAGGTGTGAGTTTACCCCGTGACTTTTTCAGGACTGAGAGTAGAAACGCGGGGCCCGGCTCTATGGCGGCAGAGATGAAAGGAAGGCGGCGAAGTCTAATTGGTAGGCTTGGGAGCCGGCTCGGTTTGTAAGGTGTGTGGCCCAGGGCCCACACTAATAACTCTATCCCCGTCCCTACTACCCGTTCACAAACACAAATCCCCCTTCTCGGATTTTTCAGACTCGATGAAAAAGAATGTCATCCTACTTCCGTAGCAACCCTTTTTTTTGTTGTATCCCCCACCTATTTTCCCTCAGCCATTTTTTCCCCCCAAAATGACAAAGATGAAGAATACTCCAATCAGCGCGCATTTTAAATCTTATTTTTCTCCTTTTATAAGCAGATTTTGTGGATGTTCATCAAGTATAAAAACCGTTTTCTCTCCCTTGAATTTTTCGTGGGGGATTTTTAGGCTTTTAAAAAAATCTAATTCGCAACGAAAATCACGATAACAACGGAAGAAAATTTGGTGAAAATGGAAGAGAAGAATCTCGGAAAAACTCGACGGCTGGTACTACAGGCAATCAATAATCATTTTTCCTTAACGGGGTCAGGAAGACCCTTTCCCAAAGACCGGAGGGTACAATAACTTCTTCTCGAGGAAGTTTAGAAGACACTGAGCAGTCTCGTTGAAAAAAATCTTCATCTATTGTTTTGAAGGCGCACCATTTGCGTGCGTATCCGTTGGGCCCATTAATGATACACCGAATGCTCAATATATCATCTCGTAGGACATAACGTGGTCGATGAATACATTTTGTCTCATGATTTATCGCCTCTTCAAAACTTATTGTTCTTAACACCAAGTCGAAAAAAACACCTTTGTCGGTGCCGCCATTGCGTAAATAAACATGTTTTAAATCGTTATTGAAGGGAAGGACCTCCCCAAAAGAAGAAGAAGTGTTTTATTCATAGATAAGAGGTGAAATAATTACGGAGGATGGAAAGAGGTCGACGTAATTTATACCTTAATTTATAAAACATCCGTCACACACCCTTTTCGATATTTTTTTTAACTTCCTCAAGAAGTTACTGTGATACCCTCCGACCCCCTGTTACTAGAAAAGGGTCTTCCAGACCCCGTAGGATAAATCTGATAAGTGATCTTGCCGATCCTGACTTGTCTGTGGTGCCGGCCGTCCGGCCGTCCGGCCGTCTGGCCGTCCGGCCGTCCGGCCGTCCGTCGCCACTTTTTCCGGAACACTTCACGGCCGCAATTTTCATCCGATCTTCACCAAATTTATACACAAGCTTCCTTTCACAGAAATCTTGAAAATGACGAGAGCTTTTTTCGAAATTTTTCAAAATGGCGGAGATATGACTGTTCAAAGATTTAAAATGAGCGCTGTGGGCGTACTGTTGGTCCGATCTTCACCAAATTTTCACTAAACATTCCTTGAATTATTTAAAAATTTCCATGTTTTTAAAATTTTAATTTTCCAAAATTTTTTTTACTTAATAATTTTCTAGGCAGAAATGTGAGTCACTTCGCCGGCTCGAGGGCGGCCTCTCTTTGGCTAACCGTACTGAATTTCTACCTTGATATAAAATTTTCAAAATAATTTTTTTTTTTTTTTTTTTTAACTTCCTCAGAATTTTTTTAACGGAAAATAAAATGGCGATTTATTAGGTACTTAATTTTTATTTTTTTTTTTCAAAAAACAGAAAACGAACAACAAAAAATACCTAAAATTTCTAACTTCCTCAAGACTTACTGCGATACCCACCAAATTTATTTCACAACTTTTACAAAAATTTAGTTCTCCTACTTAATACTTCCTCCTCCTGTATCCTTGAGGAAGTTATCGTTGGAAGCTCTTCAAACCTTTGTCGGTGCCGCCATTGCGTAAAATAAACATGTTTTAAATCGTTATTGAAGGGAAGGACCTCCCCAAAAGAAGAAGAAGTGTTTTATTCATAGATAAGAGGTGAAATAATTACGGAGGATGGAAAGAGGTCGACGTAATTTATACCTTAATTTATAAAACATCCGTCACACCCTTTTCGATATTTTTTTTATATTAGACTTTGATTAATCATATCGCTTTTTTTTCCTTTTTAAAACTTTTATCTTTTGTCTTAAAGGATCTTTACTCCTTCGGTTTCTGTACACAAAAGACAAGGAGGGCCGCAATTAAGGATGATGGATGAGACGCTAAAAAGACACTTTCGTAATTAAAGAACATGGGTTTTCTTTTGTTCTGGATGTGTGGAAATTACATACTAGACGGACAACTGTGGGAATTTCGCCGGCCATTAAAAGTTGAGATTCCCTGTAAAGGATTATTGAAGATTTTAAAATAAGAGCCGTCTTTCCCGAATTATCACAAGATGACGAATTTTGGACCCCGATTGCGCATGGTACAATTGAGACGCTCCGGGTACGAAGGGCGAACTCAACAAAACGTAGTTTCGAGATATTCGCATTTTAAAGTTTTATGTTACGGGCGAACTCAATAGAAATGTCATGCCCTGGAATGGGAAAGGAGTGGGGGTTGTGGACAAGGATGTGGAGTTCGCCCTTCGTACCCGCTCGGATATCGCAGTTAGAGCTTTGCCGCATATCGGTTTTTACGTATTTAAAGGGGAAAAAGGGCGAACTCAACATAAAAATTATATGAGGTATTCACCAAGAGGTCTAGAATCTGAAAATGAAAAAAAAAAATTTGTCCGATGTTGAGTTCGCCCTTCGTACCCGGAGCGCCTCAATTTTCAAGATTGCGCATAAGAAAAAAAATTGAGGTTGCCTCGATAGGACCGAAAACGTCCATTCGAACGAAGAACACATCCTGTGGACCAATCAACTTGAGATTTTGAGCATATATGAGGCGCTCCGGGTAGGAAGGGCGAACTCGACATCGGACAAATTGTTTTAACTTCCTTAAAGAAGTTATTGTGATACCCTCAACGTCGGGTTTTTGGGGAAGGGTCCTCCAGTTTTTTTTTTCATTTTCAGATTCTAGACCTCTTGGTGAATACACCCATATCATTTTATGTTGAGTTCGCCATTTTTCCTCTTTAAATACGTAAAAACCGAAACTTTAAAATGCGAATATCTCGAAACTACGTTTTGTCGAGTTCGCCCTTCGTACCCGGAGCGCCTCATATGCTCTTGCTTGAGAAGATCTGTACCTTTCAAGAGGATCTGTCTATAGGCAGCCGAGATCCAGATGACCATAAAACGCAATGAGAGACGCAACCGAGGGAACTTCTTTTTTTGCTTCATGCGCAATCGAGGTAACTTCTGTTTTCGTGCTGTGCGCAATCGAGGCTACTTCACGGCTGAAGATCGTCAGAAAAGTTAAGATAAAGTCCCCAGATTTATGCGCAATCGGCAAAAATATCCCAAAAAAGCTTTAAAGGTTAGATTTAGGATAAAAAAAGACTTCTTAACTGTTAATGACCGTACTAGCAATTCTAATTTTATAAAAGAAGAGTGTTTAAAAGGAAAAAGGCGGCGGAGACGAGAAAGTTGGAGTTAAGAGGTTGAACCCTTTTAATTGAGGGCGGCTTTTAAACTGTCTCGAAGGAATTTCTATTTTGCGCATTGCGGGGAACATTCTCGTTAACCTCTTCGCTCTTCAACCTCCCTAAAACCTCTCAAAAAAATTAATTTTTTGTATTAAACAAAGCTATCAAAATTTGAAGAAAAAAATGATGACAGTAATTTTCCACTGTCATTTCAGTAGCATTGATAGTCGTGGATGACGTGACTCTCCTGCAAACGTCAGTCAGTTTTCAAAAACAGAAAAGGACACCTCATTTATTTTTTTCCCTTCTCTGAAGAAATAAATATTAATCAACGTTTAATTTTTGAGAAATCGATATTAAGGAATGAAGGGCTAAATTGAACTGTCAACATAGAAGCTGCGTTTTGGGGGTCTGATTACCGCACCGTCATGCGAGCCGGAATCGATCTTCCCTATTCGTGCCTAAATTCCATCCCCGCCATAACACAATAAAACCACTCCCACAATATCGATTAATCTAATCATTTCAAGAATGAGGAAAAAAGGACAAAATTCCTTTTTTTTCTCAACAACCACTTAAGATTTCACGTGTGGAGCGGTCGCGAAAGTTTTCGAAATAAAAATTAGGCTTTTAAAGTTCGTGATTTGGTGGGTAATCATGTTTGTTACGTGATTTATGAGTTGGGTTGTTATGACTACTAAGGAGACGTACGTGAAGGACAACCGGTCGATCGTTATAACTCGCTTTGTTCATACGCGCCTATCTAATGAGTACGTTACCGCTTCTGGTCATTACAACGCTTTTTTATAGGGCCACGTATAATTCGTTTTTTATGTAATTTGGTCTGGAGGTCAACGGAGAAATATCTGACCAGAAACTCCCTAAAAACGCCATCATAGCACCGATAATTTTTTTTAAAAAGGGATGTGGATGGCTAAAAAAGCGTTTTTTTGATAGTTTTGGGCCTAATATTTTAGAAAAAGGGGCATTTAAGCTTCTAAAAAATCCAAAAGAAAAGGTTAAAACGACAACCATAAATGTAAAGCGCTCAAAATTGCGCAATTGTGTCCAAGACTCTAATTTTTTCCGAAAGTGACTTTTTTACTGAGGAGATTCTGGATTTCTTTTTCTCTTATTTTTTTCTTGAGTGGTCAAGGGCTGTTGAGAACCGTTTGAAGTGATTGAGGATTTCCCAGATCAAATCGTCCTTGGTCACCCACGACTAGGATCCGATTTTTCACGGCTAGATAAAGGAAGATACACCGAAAAGTTTATTTACTTCAAAAAATATATTTTTAGAAAAAGGCCTTTTTTTCGTTGGAAAGTGAAAATGCACACGTGTCCGGTTAATTACCGACTTCGCGACACCTCCCTCGGCCAACTGTTCACCGGTTCAAAAAACTCCCCATTAATTAAAGTGTAATTTGCTTATTTTATATCCTTCACGATATAAAAAGTGTCGATTTTTCCCACGATTTCGTGTTGAAAAATCATAATTGTCCAAACTGGAAGCTGTTTTTTTGGAGTTATTTAGGTCGCTCTCACGGTGGCATTCTGCGCAAAAATGTTTATCAATAAATTCTTTTCAAAAACGTAAAATTCTTTTTGTAAGAGTAAAAAATTGATTTATTTTTAGCCTTTTTAATAGAATATTTTACGTTCAGTCCATGCTCGGGAATAATCAAAAAGACGCTTCACATAAAAGAGTATGAATAATTCAAATAAAAATGTTTTGTCGTAAGAAAAAAAAAATAGATTTCCATTTAAAAATCGTAAATTCGCCAATTGTCCTAAACGGTCGGAAAGAAAAAAACTTTATGTTCACTCGTAAATAAAGGCCGTTTATGTACATAAAAAGGGCAAAAATTAACATTAAAGTAGCTAAACGGGTGTCGGTGAATTTATTAAGTTGGAAAATTCATTTGAAGAAAATAAATAAAGTTTTATTTGAGACACCTCGGTGAGTAGTTGACGAGAGCTATTCAAAAACCTCCCTCTTAATGAGACATGAAGTGGTTTTGATGTTTCGTATGTGTTGGGACGTCTCCAAAAAGGTTTTGAAAGATTTACAACACTCGAAGACACAGACGAAGAAAAAAAGAAAAGGGGAGGGCCAAATGTCGTCTGACTAATTGCGACCAGTTCATTTCTATAGAGAAGATCCCTCTAATTTTTTTTTTATTAACAAATGAGTTTAGAAGACTAACAATGTTAAAAGTCACTAATTAGTTATTTATTAAAAAACGTTAATTAATTAAAATGACTAGTTAATAATTAATTTTGTTTGATTTAGTGCAGTTCTTCTAATTTCATTGATTATACGAGGTTCGTTTTTAGGCGGTCTTCGACTCACCCCTCTCAAATGAAAAAACTTACACAGGCCCGAATTTAGAGACGCCAATTTCTAATTTCAGGGACGCTAAAACCATATTTTTTAAGCTAAAATAGTTAAATAAGGTTGGTGCTTACGAATCAGATTCAAACTTCTTTTCTCGCCTTGTAAATTTTAAAATGAAATTTCCCGACAAAACAAGAGTTCAATCTTTTTACAAAAGTGTTTTTTTTAAGGGAAAAAAAATCTGATTGTTTCCCACTCAGTGAGCATGGGCACGTTTTTCAATTTGCAATTAAGGGACCTCTTTTCGCCCGGAGAGGTCGCGAAGGCCCCCTCTCGTTTAACCCCTGAGTTCCTTTTTTTTCAACCCCGGGAAACGTCTTCAAGTTGACGCAATCCGTTTGAATCGATCGCGCGGGGCCGACGATGCGGAACAGGAAGTCACTCATTAAAATTTCTTTGTCTTTGTATTTTCGTCTTTAAACGTCATAATTTATAGTCATTTGTAACATAGAACATGAAATATACAATGTTATCTATTATCGTAATGGGCGTAATGGGGTCCCTTTGTGTAATGGATGTTATTTGATTTTTTATTCTTTCTATTGCTCACTGTATCCTCCCAAAACAACAAAAGACCTTCTGTTTTTCAATTTCTATAGAAAAGCGCAAAAAAGTCATCAATCGTTGGCACCATAGAAGTTGAGTGTTTTAGTCAAAAAATCGATATATTCCCAAAAAATTTGACTTTTTTTAACCCTTAATAAGTAAAGTTTGAACATGGGAAAACAGTTTTGAAAAGACTATATCAAGGTGGTTTTTACAGAATCAAAAGTCTTTTAGATTGAAAAATGGGGGTTTTTGTGATTTTTTTTCTATTTCCATTCGTGGGTTAAAATGTGGTATTTATTTTGAAGTCGATGTTTTTCTTGTAGTGAAGGATAACATGACAGGGCTTTGCCAGCCAAAACATCACTTTTCTCTATTGTTGTGCTATACCTGTCCCTGTCTGGGATTTTTTTTTCTCCACCATCTAATCCTCGGGCCGACTTTGAAGTTACAACAAAACGTCAAGTTATGTTCCCCCATTCAAGAATATTTCGGCACCTGTTTTTTGATTTATTGTCCCAATTTTTCCTTCCAGAAGGAGGTCGGCTCAATTAAACTTCGATGTAGGTAAAGGTGGAAAAAACGTCAATATTTAATTTTCTCGCCGGTCGCGCGACACATCCTGATTGAATAGAAGCGTTGAATAAAGACTTTTTATAAGGGGAGGGGATTAAAAAAAAGAAAATGGAAAAAAGGGGGGTTACGAAAAGATTAGGGAGCCGGCGTGAAATTCAAAAAGGAGCCCGCCTTCGAAACGTTTTTTCACGGTTTTTCGTAAGACAGAGGACGACCTCCCGGGAAACAGGACTATCAGCCCCTTCCGGCTTCAAAGCCTCCATGATCATTTTCATCAGGCAGTTGATTCTGCTTAAATGTCATCAATGTAGAATTTAGTAGTTTTCCAAACGATTTAGAAGGAAGTGAATTTTCAAAGTACGGAAGGCAGTGTATTCTCAAACGTTTATAACAAATTGATTCTGATTAGTACAAGTAGTCATAATCGATTTCACGATTTAGCAAGCAGTAGACACGAAAACGTTTTAAGTTTTTAGAAAGTGGTTAATTCTAAAATGTTTTACCAATAAGGAAGGCAGTGGATGCTTAATTATTTAGAGAGCGGTGGATTTAAAAACATTTTCATACATAATGATATAAGCATTATGGTTTTTTAATTAAACGTTTTAAAAATGAACAATCGATTTTTAAAAATCGAGTAAAATGGTTCAATAAGATTTTTAAACGTTTTTTAAAATTAATGGAAATAGGATGCATTTTTTGAAAATGATTTAGAAGGCAGTGGATTCTAAAACGTTCATATAAATTCAAAAGCTTTTTTAGTGTTCGAAGAAGTTAGAAAACGAGTCTCGTCGGAGAAGGACAAAAGCGATGTTTTTCAATATTAAAGGAAAAAAAAAAGAATTCAAAGAATTAATCCTCATATCTTTTGCATATGCGGTCAATTTGGCATTAGTTACGAGCTATAAAATCAACTTTTTCTCCGCCGCTCGTCCTCTCTCTGTCTCCGCGTCCCGTTGTCCGGAGATCGGCCGCGGCGTTTCCCGTTTGATCTTCAACGCCGGTAATGGATGCAAATTAATTTTTAATTTATCGCCTCGGAAATTTCTTTTTAAGCAGGTGCTGCTTTTTTTGAATTTCGAATTGGAGAATTTTTTTTTCGGGTGGGATTTAGTGTTGAAAAATTGGACGGTAAGCCACCGGGTTTTTTTGATTGTTACCTTCGTAACAAGGGAGCCATCAACGATCGGAGGCTTTAATGATGAAATACCATAGAGTCCCCATCAGAGGCCACTTGTAAATTGCCTCGAGGAGACATGATTAAAGGCTGAGGCTACCGGTTAGCCCGGGCCTACTCCGCCCGACGGATTAATATCATTACAACTATCGCTCCGAGTCACCTCACAAATTCTTCTTCCTTGACGAGCTCTTCAGAAAAAAAATTTCATTTTTTAAAAAGTCTGGGAAACTGTTCGAGTTAAACGCAATTAGTGTCAATATTCGCATGCTAACGAGCCTCGACTATTTAACATTTTTTCTCTCCCCCATTTAATTATCCATGCGCATTTTGATCCCGCAGATAATAAACGCGAAAGGTCGGTTATTAGTGCGATTTTATCACCAGAAATTGGACAAAAATATTCTTAATCGCTCTAATGTGGTAAAACAGAAATACGGCAGTTTAAACAAAATGTTAAAATGAAAATATTGACAAAATTTAAAAAATTAAAATCTTGAAGGATTACAAAATCCAGGAAATAAATTTTTGAGGCTTTGAAGCACAGTAAAAATTTTAACTTGCTCAAAATAAAATTGTTGTGGCACCCTCGATAGACGGTTTTTGAGAATTCAAATGTGGTAAAAACGACCGGTGAATTTTTTCGATCATTGGATTGTCTTTGGAGCCGACCGGAAGTCCGCAATTTTCATCAGTTTTGGATAAAATTTTTCCAATCTCTCTTTTTTGATTAAATTTATAACGTTGAGATCCGTTTTGTGGAACGCGCCCACAACCTACCTCCTCCTTATTTCGGTTAGTCTATTGATCTTTTAATTAAAATTAATTAAAATACATGATAACGATCATCTATTTTAAAAATAGTTTTTTTTAAACTTCCTAAATGAGGAGTTCCGGGAAAATTGGCAACGGAGGCCGGCTGGCACACATTTTAAGTTGTGATAAAGACGGTCATTTTGACCCTATGGGGGTCTGAGGCCCATTTCTAAAAATCCAGGCACAGAAACAAAAAATAACTTTTAATCCGTAACTACTTATTTCAATTATTTTATACATTCTTATATTAATAAAAATTATTTATAGAAAAATATCTGTTTTCAAGTTTTTTAAATTATTTTGATCCTTTTTAAAATGTTTTTACAATACATAATAATTCCACCTTCCTGTTTTTTATACTTCCTCAAAAAGAGTTGTAGTACCCTCCAATCCGGTTTTGGCTAGGGCCTCCCAGACCCCGCAGAGTATTTTTCCCCGTAGAATTGAACAAATCTAAATTTATGTTACTACCCCTTACCCTCATGAAAAAAAAAATCTGAATTTTCTAAAAATTCATGTAAAATAATTAATTCTTTAATCCTAATAAAAATGTTTTCAAAACAATGTGCAAGCAAGATTAACCTATTATTTAAATAATTTTTTAAATTCCGGAGGAGCGCAAATTTTTAGAAATTTGCATTTAGATTAATACATGTATTATATTCTTATTTACATACTATACTATATTATAATATTTTTATACCGGAAAAATGTATTTTTCAAAAATTCTTTAATAGATAAAATTGTAAAAACAGAGAATGTTTTAAAAATCTATTGATCTTTTTGGTAATAGAATGTAAAATTTTGTTTTTTTCATAAATTATCCTAGTACTCGATGATTCATTGGTTGATTCATAACGTCCTAGATTTATCCATAATAACCACAACCAATGGAAGAATGCCATATTGTTTAATTCAATTTAACATAAATTGTATCTGATGTTTTTATAAAGTAAACAAAATCCGGTGATGTTATTTTACCAATTAATTTAGTGGAACATTTTGTGAAATAGATAAATGTTTAATTGTATTCTAGAATGTAAACAAATGGTAAATACCTTGAGATTCTCCATTGAGTTCTTCGAAAGTTTTGGAAGTCATTTGAAAAAGTGCGTCCAGAGGGGAGGTGTCGTTTTTGCCGCCTTTTCTTTGCTGTTGAGGTTGAGGCCTTCTCGGTGTGACGATGTCGGCGAGGTGCAGCAGTCGGAGCCGCCGGTCGAGGACCGTCCCGAGGAGCACGTTTCGTACAATTCGGCAGATTTCGGCCTAGGAACGGGTATCCTGTAGAGGAGCGGAGGCGGTGGAAGAAGACCACGATGGGCCGGAGGAGGTAAAACGCTTGTGCTTTCAGCACCGAAATCCCACGGGCGGACGATTCTCGTTTCCCGTGCTGGCCGGTGGTTTAAAATATCGAGGATCGAGAAGCTTTTCACTCCGGGCTGTTCGTCGGGTAGGCTTTGCCTGCGTGGTCGCGAACGTTTTTTCTTAATCGAATAAACTTCTTGTTCGAGCTTCATCATCTTGAGACGTTTAAGGGGCTTAAAATAATCGTCTTGGCGCTCATCGGAGCTTCGACTTTCTTCCGATTCGGAATATTTCGCGGCCGGCGAAGGGCAACCGACGCTTATCTCGTCTTCGGACCTTTCCTCCCTTTCCCTGAACAAATTTTCCTCTGCCGCCATATTCACCATTTCGAGTACATAACGCGCGCGCTTCTCTGACTTAACTGAGAAGTTTCGGGACGTTCTCCGAATCGAAGAGGGGACGGTGGGAGAGGCCACGCCTGGAAACGAAGTAGGCGTTTAAGCCACGCCCCTATCGTCCCCTTCTCCCCCCCACAGGCCTTTTCGAGAACATCAAAGAAGCCGACCTTTCTCAACCACTCTTCCCCCATAGCATCAAAACAAGTAATAGACCTTTCGTTTATTACCACCCGGCCAAATTGACGACCCCTTATTACCCGTTACAACTTACAATCCCTTTTCCATTGTCAATCTCTTTAACCACATCCTTTTCCTAGCCTTCAACCGTTTTAACTTCCGACACTTTTCCCGACCTTATTGGTTTCTTTCCAATAAAAATTTAGCTACCAGTGACAAATAAAATAGACAAACGCCCAATTATATAGTCCCTAAAATTTTTAAAAACTTCGCTATCCCTCAAATTTCAAGATTTTGGTATTTTTCTAATTTATTTTTTAGCATGCCACCCTATTTAGTAAATTAGGAAATGAAATTTTTTCATTTCCAAAACTGACATTTGGAGCCACATATTCTTCACCGTTGAAGGCTATGCATACAAATCTTTTTCAATCTTCACAAAATTTTTGATTTTACGTTGTTGTATTCTACGAGTTTATACCTTTAATTTCTCTTTTTCTACGATTTACTGTTACATAGAACGTTTTATCTATTTTCTACGAATTTATAACGTTTTTGTACCTTAATCTCCAAGTTCATAAAATTTTTGTACGACCAATTCCTTTTTCTACGACTTTATTACACTTTATACGAGGGAATTCATTTTTGCGAGTTTATAACCCTTGGCCATGTTGATGCCATTTTAAGCAGTTTATGTCTCTTTTACGTTTAGCTTTTACCATTTTTTATTAGATTTGTTCCAACCGCAGTTTGAAACTATTTGAAACTCCTGGAGCATGCGTATAAGGATTTTCACGTCAAGTTTGACGTCAGAAGACTTCAGATTTGACGGATAAACGATTTGAAAGACGTCAAAGTTGACGTCCAAATTCTTCTTCGCATGCTCCACGAGTTTGTTTCAAACTGCGGTTGGAACAAAGCGATTGTCTCTGTACATAGCAGAACTTCAAATATAGTATTTCATTTTCGTTCAATTTGGACGAACATGAATAAATAAAGTTAATTTTTGATAGTGAAAAAGAAGGGTTCGCATCTGTTATCAAGTTGGGAAATAATATATAAAATTGGTCCCCTTCTAAACTAGAGAGGTGTCATTAGTGCGTTGAAATATATCAAGGAGGGATCCCTAATGAGGTTTGGATGTTTTCGAAAAGGTTAGTAGGAGATTGAGTGGGTGGGTTGCTTCGTTCGAGGGGAGAAACGGATGGATACGATTGGCCAGTTTCGGAATAGAGTTGACGCCCTTCTCTTTTTTTTCTTTTCGCTCTTGAAATGAAAGGGAATGAGCGGGAAGGGGGTTTTTTTCGATGATAATCGGTATGTCGACAGAGGCTTGACGTGTCTTCATCCACTTAGGGTAGCTTGACCCTCCCCCCTCCTTACTCGCCCCAAAAATCGACAACTCAAGAACCCTTTACTTCCCTTGACATCGTTTTAAAATGTCCGATTAGCCTATAATGAGCAAAGCATTAATCTGATTCTCAAAAAAGAAAAAAAAAAATTTTTTTTTGCGGATTTTAATGTTTTAATTGGAAACTTTTATGATAAGGAGGCTGGGATTTTAAAATATATCAAAAAGGAGGCTATGGATTCTAAACTTTTAACCAGTGAACTTAGAGCGCTTTAAGACATCGTTTTAAAATGTCCGATTAGCCTATAAGAAAAAAATTAATCTGATTCTCAAAAAAAAATAAATAATAAATAATAAAAATATAAAAAATTTAGCTACATAAGGCAGTAATTTCTTAAACTTTTTGCGGACATTTTTAATTGGACACTTTTATGATAAAGGAGCAGTGGATTTTAAATTATCAAAGGAGGCTGTGGATTCTGTCCGATAGAGCCTATAATGACAAAAATCTGATTCTAAAAATAAATAAATAAATAAATTTGATGATAAGGCAGTAAGTTGACTTTTTAAAATGTTTTAATTGGACACTTTTATCATAAAGGAGGCAGTGGATTTTAAAATATATCAAAAAGGAGGCCATGGATTCTAAATTTTAACCAGTGAACGTTTAGAGCGACTTTAGATATCGTTTTAAACTGTCGATTAGCCTATAATGAGCAAAATTAATCTGATTCTAAAAATAAAAAAAAAAAAAAAAAAAAAAATTGCTAATAAGGTAAAGTTTAACTTTTTTGCGGATTTTAAAATGTTTTAATTGGACACTTTTATCATAAAGGAGGCAGGGGATTAAAATGTATCAAAAAGGAGGCCATGGATTCTAAAACTTTTAAGGAGTTAGAGGAGAATTAGAGCAAAAAAATTAAAATTTTTTTTTTCATTTCGATTAGTAGATTCTAAAACGATGAACGATTTAGGAAGCAGTGGATTTCAAAACGTTTTGCGAATAAGGAAGGAATAGATCCACGATATTTTATTGATAAAGTAGCGGATTCTAAAAACTATTATTTGTACCTTCACTCGATAAGGGACTTCAAAATATTTTTTCCATGGAAGCATTGGATTTTTTAGATTTTTAGAAATATTGTTTTAAAGAAGGCAGTGGATTTAATCAGTAGACCAAAAATCGCACTACACTAATTTTTTTCTAATATATCCTGTCCTTTCCGGAGTTTTTTTTTCCGACGGGTTCGACGTTTTTTAAAAGGAAGCCGACCGCATATTGCCCAAGCACCTTTTTCGATTAACTTACCAATGATATTACGTTACGGTATCTCATTGGTACAATAATAACAGTTAAATCTATCGGCATCTGCCCCTTTTATATCATTACGGACGAAATTGTGTTTTGATAGAAAAATTTGAGTTTTTAGGCAGTTCGATGTGGATAAAGGCAATCAACGGAATAGAGCTGTGGAAAAATGGAAGGGCTTAATGATCCTCACGATCAATTTCCACATGTAATCGAATTTTTTTGTTGTTGAAAGTCTCGTGTGAAAAATATCAAAACAGTTGTTCTTTTATGACTATTGACGCAACAAAAAATAAACTGATTGCCCAAGTATTTTGCGCAATACCGAAAAACCGTGGTGATCAAAAACTTTGACCACTGCCCCACGGAGTTTAAATAAAATGGATTTTTAATAGGAGGGTCATATGTGGTGGAAAAGAAGTTCTTTTCTGGCACACTTCTGTTTTGAACTGTCACGTTTCTTTTACATGAAAAGGTGATGTAAAGTAAACGGTAGACACGGATTTTGTTGACCACCCAATAGGTCTTTCCACACCTTTTTTTCCCTCTACTCTTCTTTCCCTTCTGTTCCCCTTTTCGTCGGCTTCTTTTGTTAAAATCCCGAAGTATTCTTTCCATATTAGCGATCCCTCCGGTTTTTATTCTTTCGCTCTATATTAACCACCCAGGTGGTACAAACCATCCTTGACTAAAGCGAGAAGAGGCGGGACAATCACCGCTTGATGAACTTACACTTTTCTCTCTGGGGAGGGTCGCAGATGTTTGAATATTCTCGTTTCATATACTCGGCAATTTCACGGAGGCACTTTTAAAAGTCGAAAATGTCGCCCTACATGGAAGAGGTCATTGTTGCAGATGAGGATCGATCGCTTTATAATCGCCTTTTCGAAAAACCACAGCTGTAACCGCAAAAAGAGTGCTCCGATTTTTCCCTTTCCCTCAGATCTGACGACTTTTTAAAAAATATTTTCGCTAGATTTCTAATTTCTCGAAAAACATTTTTTAGCTTCGTTTTCTCTCAACATTTGGTTATCTT